>CATIXQ010000010.1:16246693-16314446 GCA_949711755.1 Leptidea juvernica
TGTTTCCGGGACGATACGACATGGGTACCTTCAAAAAAAGCGCGTACACCTTCCTTAAAGGCCGGCAACGCTCCTGTGATTCCTCTGGTGTTGCAAGAGATTGTGGGCGGCGGTGATCACTTAACAACAGGTACGCTCGTTTGTCCTCCTATTCCATAAAAAAAAAAAGTTAATACCTAAGTCCTTCTATATTTTTGGTGTCCAGATAATATATAGGATGTGTTTCGATATGCACTGCGACCACTGTACAGTGTGACGTCAATTTAGTATACTGTGAAGCCGTTCCTTTATAGTTAGTTATACTGGTTATTTAAAACGGAACGCAATCCCGTATACTGTCAGCCGCATTTTTTGACGCAGCATTCAAATGAGTGTATTATAGTTTTCTAATTCACTAAAAAAACCTGTTGTTGGAGTACTGTCAAATTAAAAATATTTGGGATTAAACTGTAGGTATTGTTTAGGCACGCGAGTGGTTTTGACTGATCACGTGATCAAAGTACTGCGAGTCCCTTACCTCGAAAATACCAGTGCTCACGCCTCACAGTAGAATATGGCGGCGATTTTTGACGTCATATATATCCCTAGGGTACTGCGGCAGTATACTGGCTGTCCATAACGAAACGAATTTTTCTACAGTGATATCACTGTGCAATGCTCGCAGTGCATATCGGAACATACCCTTAATTGTGTTTTTATTATGCGAATGCTATAGATAGCGTTCGGCGCTGTTCCGCCGCGTACAGCGCTGTTCGCCGTCGAATGCGGCAGAACAGCTCTTTACAGGGATGGTTCGCGACTCCTTGTCGACAAGTTGCGACCTGTATTGTTCCTGCATTGATTTGACGTAATCATTATGCACGCAAAGATGAAAGAGTGCAGACGTGATTTAAAGTTATTATTCTCATTCTTACGACGCCGTATGCGGCTGATAGAAGCAGAGCTGTATAAGTGTGACCAAAATCGTTCAGCAAAACGCGAATGGAGCTAAATAAGTGCGCGTAGTCCCTTAATAATAAATAAATAAATAAATTTCGTCGACGTCGACGAATGTTTGTTCACACTTGAGAATTATTGTCGATGTTCTCTTGGTCTAAATTTAAACTGTCAGTTATGTCATGTTATGAATTTATCATATACCACCAGTAATTAAAGCTGTAACTTGGCTGTAACACAAAAAAATATTACAAAAAAAAATATACATTAGTTACTTGAAATGATATCTTAAAATGTATGCACTGGCGCGGGCACCCGTTGTATTTAATATCATAGACAAATACACCATGACTATTCTTATTAAATTTTTTACAGTATTCACGCCATCCAAATCGTGAGGATTTTTTATGGTTTACTAACTGTTACCCGCGACTTCGTCCGCATAGAATTTACAAAAAAAAATGTGCTCAGTTCGCAGCATTTGCGAAATCAATAATTTTCCTCCATACTTAGTTGAATCTTCATCTTCTTGTTGATATTATGTTACGTGTGATTATTATTATTGTTTCATTTGAATCTTTTCTATTTTTTTGTTTCAATAATTTGAAAAATCTCTTTATATACAACAACTCTAGTTGCATCCCTATTCCCTCGCACGAGAACATGCCCGTAAATTATAACCATGGGTAAAGCAACCCTTAGTTAAATCTTTGCCATCTCTAGTCAACGTTTGCCCTTGTAACTTGTTGATTGTCATGGCATGTGATCATGATGACGTTGACAGGAAATTGCAGTCAAAAAATTTTTTCACGTGGAACCCTCGGACTTTCCCCAAAATAAAATTCGCCTTTCTTACGCGCTATAATATCACTTATCTGGCATTGAAAGTCCAGTCAAAATCGGTCCAGCCGTTTCGGAGATAAGCTCTCGTTACATGGGTTGTAACCTAACTATTTTCCATAACAAAGTAGTCTATTTTATGCGTCGTAAAATTAACGATCTGTCAATGAAATTCTCTTCAATATCCGTCTAGCCGTTTCGAAAATTATCCGGAACAAAAAGGCACACAGACAAAATTTGAAAAAAAAAATTAAAATTTGTTTTTTTTTTTGTTATAGGTATCATCTAAACTTTCATATTCATTTAGGTAGGTCCTGTCGCTACATCGCTTATAATATTTATGCAGTAAATTCATTATTACTTTTATGGAATCATTTATATTATTTAAACACGACTCATATATTGACGACCCATATAGCCGAATGGTCAGTGATCCTGACTACTAAGCTAGAGGTCCCGAGTTCGAATCCCGGTAGGTGCATTCATTTGTATGATGAATATGGATGTTTGTTTCCGAGTCATGGATATTTATTACAGCCATTGTAAAATACTCTATTTGATTGAAAAGAGTTTCCTTTGAAGTTCTTGTATGTTCTTCTCAGGAGCTCAACTTTTACCGAATATATGGTAAATTCAGTAATTTAAAAGAAATATTTGTAGTGACGATTTAAAAACGCTTAGTTTGTGCCGAATTGAATAAAGTTCCTTTGACTTTGAAAGATGAAATATCTTTAAAATGCCGAGGAACAAGTTTTTTTCCATCTGAGACGGCAAACACTGAGGGAAAATAAAAGACAGCCATCTCTGGACATCCGACGCAAAAGAGTCCTTGCCTCGTCCTACCTACGCTTGAAGGTCCCTAAACTGTATTGTTTGTTTTTTTTTTTATGGAATAGGAGGACAAACGAGCGTACGGGTCACCTGTTGTTAAGTGATCACCGCCGCCCACAATCTCTTGTTTCGGGATAACGGCCAAAGAACGATTCCAAAGTAGGCCATTCCCAAAGTAGCTGGGATGGATCAACTTCGAGAAATTAGGCATTTTTTACCCTTTAGGCCCTACAACTGCGCTCGTCAACTTGAAACTTAAGTTGTCAAGTCTCATTTGCCCAGTAATTTCACTAGTTACGATGCTCTTCATACCGAAACACAATAATGCTTACACATTATTGCTTCACTGCAGAAAAAGGCGCCGTTGTTGTACCCATAATCTAGCCGGCATCCTGTGCAAAGGTGAACTTATAGAAAGGACCAAATTTTGCCACAAAGTGCAAAACATAATTCACGCTTCTTATATGTTTACTTAGAAGAGGAGGCGAACGAGAGTACAAGTCATCGATGTTAAATGATCACCTACGACCAAACCCCAATAAAGAAACGGGCCCTCCATTTATTAAAAAGAGCTGTTCTTGCTATTTCTCTCCCTCTCCTCTCCCTCTTCGCGTCCAACTCGACTCTGGATGACCAGGGTGCACCACCACCGCATATTCCGCGGTGCGATTCATATATGCCGGAGGTAAAAATCCGGCATGGTGCCGTGCTTAAGGCGCTTCTCACCTTGGACATTCACAAATCGAGCGGGCCCGATGGCATTCCCCCGATAGTGCTGCGGACATGTGCTCCGGAACTGGCGCCGGTCCTTACCCGTCTTTTCCGGCTCTCCTACTCATCAGGCGTAGTCCCGAAGTTATGGAAGGCGGCTTTAGTGCACCCGATCCCTAAGAAAGGTGTACGCTCAGATCCGTCCAACTACCGCCCCATTGCCATTACCTCCATTTTCTCCAAAGTAATGGAGTCGATCATCAACCGCCAGCTCTTGGGATACCTAGAGGGGCACCAGCTGATCAGCGACTGCCAGTACGGTTTCCGTCAGGGTCTTTCAGCTGGTGATCTTCTTGCGTACCTCACCCATAAATGGGCGCAAGCGGTTGAGTCGAAGGGAGAGGCGTTTGCGGTGAGTTTGGACATAGCGAAGGCCTTTGATCGGGTGTGGCATAAAGCGCTTATAGCGAAACTGCCATCCTATGGGCTTCCCGAGAAGTTGTGCAAATGGGTCACTAGCTTTTTGGCTGATCGGAGCATCAAGGTTGTTATCAACGGTGCATGGTCCGACTTCAAACCCATAAACTCTGGTGTCCCGCAAGGCTGTGTGCTATCCCCTACGCTGTTTCTTCTGCATATCAATGATATGCTGCAAATCACCAATATTCATTGCTATGCAGACGACAGCACGGGGTATGCTTCCTACACAGGCCGTGCCAACATGTCCCGGGATAGCGTCGACGAGAACCGGATCAAACTTGTGTCTGAAATCGAGACTATGCTTTGCAAAGTCTCGGAATGGGGCCGACAAAATTTAGTCCAATTCAACCCCAAGAAGACACAAGTTTGTGCGTTCACCACTAAAAAGTCTCCCTTTGTCGTATCCCCTCGATTCGAGATCACTCCTCTAACTGCCACAGCCTGTATTGGCATACTTGGCGTCGATATATCGAGCGACGTTCAGTTCCGTGGTCACTTGGAAGAGAAGGCCAAACTGGCCTCTAAAAAGCTTGGTGTACTCAGTAAGGCGAGACAGTACTTCACTAAAAGCCACCGCCTGCAACTTTATAAGGCGCAAATTCGGCCTCACATGGAGTACTGTTCTCACCTCTGGGCGGGTGCTCCCCAGTACCAGCTTCTTCCATTTGACCGCATACAACGAAGAGCGGCTCGAATCATCGACGATCAAGTCATCTCCGATCGGCTTGATTCTCTAGCATTGCGTAGAGATGTGGGTTCTCTCTGCATCTTCTACCGCATTTATCACGGGGAGTGCTCAGAGGAGCTGTTCGGGTTGATTCCAGCGGCCGAATTCCACCATCGGACATTACGTGCAAAGTACCATCCGCATCACGTAGACGTCTGGCATTCCACAACCGCGCGTTTTCTTCGAAATTTCTTGCCTCGCACAGCCACTTTGTGGAATCAACTACCGGCAGCGGTCTTCCCGAACAGATACGACTTAGGGACCTTCAAGAAAAAAGCATACTCCCACCTTAAAGGCCGGCAACACATTTCTTGACGCACCTGTTGTTGCGGATGTCCATGGGCGGTTGCCTCACCTCTCCCCATCCCGTGAGCCTCTTGCCCGTTTGCCCCCTCTCATATAAAAAAAAAAATATCAGCTTGGTTAAAGACAGTCACTCAAAGAAAAGATTTTAGAAAATTTAAGAAACAAATAATTTATTTATTTATTTTTTATTTAGATAGTTACACCAACAACACATCAGTATGAAATTAAAATTTTAGCACGTACACAAGGGATAGTACAATATGACATGTCAGGTGTAAACAACATTTACAATAGTACGAAAAGAGTAACAAAGTTGAACAATTAAAATTAAAGAAATGAAGAGTTAAACAAAAATGATGATATTAAATGACTTAAATACATTTCTACTATAAAAAAAAGAGATTTATAATTATACAGCAATACAATAATTTACTTCTATTATTTAACTTACATAGCTAAGATTTTAATATAATATTACCTATGACTCTTCATTGTGAGTACATTTATGAAAGTTTAATATATGTTCACAAAAATCGTCACCTTTTTGCTCTTAATAGTATTTTCATTATTATAACAATAACAATAAGAGATTGCTTGTATCTAATTCTAGTAGGCTTCATAAGATACATAATAGCTTTAGGAGTGAATGTATACACTTCTATAATAAAGTCCCAGCCACTGCTAAGGTCTATAATTAAATTTAAATGTTTTATTAAAAAATGGTCTGTCGTAAATCCTACATATCCACATCTAAGTGATCGGACAGCCTAGGACTAGATTATAATTATTTCATAGCAATAAAAATGACAGTACAAGATTGTATATTTTATTATAAAGAGAGTTTCTCGCGCCACTTCTTCTCTCTCAGAGTGCCACTTGTTTCCAAAACATCAAAAATAATTCTAAAGGAATTAATTTCGAGAAAATAAATGCCTTTTCTGCCTTTTATTACACGCTTTTTATAAGCTTCACATGTATGTATGTTATATATTAGTTAGTTTTTTTTTATTTATTTTTTATTTAAATATATAATTTTCATCAATAAGACAGGATTGAAGTTAATTTTAAATATCAAAATAAATTTAAATTTTCTAGTTCGTTTTTCTATAAAAAGCGTGTGTATTATAAAATAACTACTGGTGGTAATTGATACGCCCTGCCCATTACAATGTAGTGCCGCTCAGGATTATTGAAAAACCCTAAAATTCTGAGCGGCACTACAACTGCGCTCGTCACCTTGAGACATAAGATGTTAGGTCTCATTAGCCCAGTAAATTCACTACCTGTGGCGCCATCCAACAACAAGACATTTTGTTTTGGACAGTACAAAGGTGTTACAAAAAAGAAAGAAGTTATCCACTGTTAAAGAGTGTTCCTGATGTATTTCTTAACTGGTACAAACGGGAGCGTGTAAGTGTCATAGAAACTTATTTTTCAATTGTTTTTTTTATAGAATAGGAGAACAAGCGAGCGTACGGGTCACCTGTTGTTAAGTGATCACCGCCGCCCACAATCTCTTGCAACACCAGAGGAATCACAGGAGCGTTGCTGGCCTTTAAGGAAGGTGTACGCGCTTTTTTGGAAGGTAGCCATGTCGTATCGTCCCGGAAACACCGCACAAGGAAGCTCATTCCACAGCTTTGTAGTACGAGGAAGAAAGCTCCTTGAAAACCGCACTGTGGAGGAACGCCAGACATCCAGATGGTGGGGATGATATCCTAACTTGTGGCGTGTCGTGCGAAGGTCTTACTTCCATTTGGCTCATTTTAAAATTACTCTGGTTTTTAATTTTTATCTACAATCCATTAAGATAAGAAATGCCTCCAGTATAGTGTCTCCAACATAACTAATCTTTAAAAAATATTCATTTCTAATCAAACTTCAGACTTAGTATTTTTGCTTCTTCTAATTAAAGCTAAACCTTTTCCAAACTGGTTGTTTATGGTTAAAAGTATAACTCTTGACATTGATAAGTGTCATTTCTTTCATCAAAAGGAATGAAGTGATATTGATTGATTGAATTCATTCGAACACATAACAATTTTTATAGGAGCAACAGGTCTTTGGCCTGTGATTACTCAATATTAGGTAACTGAAGCTCTTTTTCATAATTAATTAAAAAAAATGAAAATTTCTCAAAATCTTTCAATGATATAGCTTACATTTATCAAGTGTTATCTTGAGTGCAATTAACTTTTATTGTAAATTGTAGGTGTACACTTTTTTTTATTAAAACAAGGGACGAGACGAGCAGGACGTTCAGCTCAGATGGTAATTGATACGCCCTGCCCATAACAATGCAGTGCCGCTCAGGATTCTTGGAAAACTCAAAAATTCTGAGCGGCACTACAATTACGCTCGTCACCTTGAGACATAAGATGTTAAGTCTCATTTGCCCAATAATTTCACTAGCTACGCCGCCCTTCAGACCGAAACACAGTAATGTTTACACATTACTGCTTCACGGCAGAAGTAGGCGCCGTTGTGGTACCCATAATCTAGCCGGCTTTCTGTGCAAAGGAGCCTCCCACAAGTTATAACCGACGGGCAGTATACAGATGTTGTCGATAAAGTTTATTGTGTGGTATTTACAGACCGGGATGACATGGGTTTGGGACAGCCTGGGACTTAGGCTTAAGACAATGTTCTGGTAATTTCTCAAGAGTTCCAAGAGATATGCATCAACTGTACTAAACTAAACTCTCGTGGTATTTTTAAATTAAGTTACATTTATATTTTTACTTACTCGTCATGATGATTAGGTATTTTTGTTGCATAGTTTTATATATTTTATGGTAATTAAAACTACAGAATCTTTATTCAAATAAAACAAATCTAATTACTATATTTACAATACTATGATTACATAAAATTAAAACTATAATTACTGGTAAGCAAAAAAATATGTAAAACGATGAAGCTGTAAACCGTGATTTAAAAAAGCCAAGCCTGAGTATATGAAATCAACTTTAATGAGTTTCTCGCCACTTCATCTCATTAAACCTTTTCCAAACTGGTTGTTTATGGTTAAAAGTATAACTCTTGATATTGATAAGTGTCATTTCTTTCACCAAAAGGAAAGAAGTGATATTGATTGATTGAATTCATTCGAACACATAACAATTTTTATAGGAGCAACAGGTCTTTGGCCTGTGATTACTCAATATTAGGTAACTGAAGCTCTTTGTCATAATTAATTAAAAAAAAATGAAAATTTCTCAGAACAAATGTAACGAGAAACACCGGCTTGACATAACGTCCTCTATAAGGGATTATAAGGGATATCAGGATGTGGTTAAACAGAAAGGACTCAAAATACAATTTGGTCGAAATAGATCTAAGTATACCATCGTGTAACGAAAACCCTATTCTTAAAATGTACACGGAAACTTTTTTTTTATATTTAAATATGATAATTTTATATAATAATAATAGAATAATATTGACACACTTTTTACAGAAATTATCTTGCCCCAATTTAAGCATATTAAGCCTGTGTTATGGGTTACAAGTCTATGATATATTTAATACAATATACTTACTTAAATATACATAAATTCATATAAACATACATAAATACATTTAAAAATCCATGACTCGGAAACAAACATCCATATTCATCATATAAATGCTTGCACCTACTGGGATTCGAACCCGGGACCTCTAGCTTAGTAGGTAGGATCGCTAACCACTCGGCGATACAGATATATGGATTATTATTTAGAGCTGAAACTTCAAATGCCTATAACTCAAAAGTGTATTTGTGTACTTTGAGTCCTTTTTTGCTTAATCCCTTAATCCCTTAATTATTAAGTAAAACAGAATATGTTACTTTCGTGAGACATTATTTGTCTAAAACGACTTTACTCATGGTTTGTCGGAGTTGGTACCGACTAGTTTCCGACCATTCGGAGGTCCATCATCAGGGTGAGTGTAATGAATTTGCGGTGATGTCCCGTCTCAGATAGATCTACCAGATGGGACGGGATACCAACAGACCGTGAATAAAGCCGTTTTAGACAAATAAGTGGAGTTTTCCGTTGAGCTGTATCACCTGATTCCTTCCGCCGAATTCCACCATCCCCAGCATCTGGATGTGTGGCGGTTCTCCACAGTGCGGTTTTCTTCCACGTACTACAAAGCTGTGGAATGAGCTTCCTTGTGCGGTGTTTCCGAGACGATACGCCATGGGTACCTTCAAAAAAAGCGCGTACACCTTCCTTAATGGCCGGCAACGCTCCTGTGATTCCTCTGGTGTTGCAAGATAATGTCGGCGGCGGTGATCACTAAACACCGGGTGACCTGTACGCTCATTTCCATAAAGAAAATGATAAAATTTAAGTAGAATAATTATAGAATGTATGTAGCTATGTAAATTTTAAATAATACTTGTTGTTTCGTAAAACTTCCCCTCGTGTAACCTGTAACCATTTTTTTTGCGACCGCAGCACAGTAAGCTAATACTTTCAATAATAAGCAATATGCGTGGCCTACATAAAGTAAAATTGCCAAAACAGCTCAAGCTAAGGGTACCGCCACATATGAGTGAACGTTAGAATATTATTTTTATGGGATATCTTCTAATAGTTTTTTATATTATTACATTCTTATATATATAGGTCACGAATCTTGCGGCTGCCGCCCTCTGCCACTTATTCTGATAAATGCAATTACAATGACGCTGCTACGTTTGCGTGCTTCTTTTGGCGCGTAAGAAATAATTTTTGAGAAACATTGTTACCGTTTTCAAATGCAACATGTGTTTCTCGTTTAGATTGTTTGGCCATAAGTTATAAGAATATCATGTTAGCTAATAAAATCGTAGACCTTAGGTAGTAAAAGCTCTGTGACTGTCGACGTAACTGTCATTATAATAATATCAGACACAATCGGTTCTCTTGTCGAACGAAGGCGATTTTCCTCGAGACAAGGCGGTTAGTATTGCTAAAACCAACTTCTAAAACTAGTCTAAGCAGTTGATAGCTCAGTTCTTTCGATGACAGTCAATAACAATTGATGCGTCAGGCAACAATGACTGCCATGGCCTATTAAGCTAAACCTAAATAAGTAAAAACAAAAGGTGGTGTAACATGAGTGCGCTGCGCCACAAAGTTAAAACTATGTAACAAATTCCTTGTATACTACAAGTTTTTTTTATTTATGACAGTAAGGGATGACACGAGCAGGACGTTTTTTAATACTGACTGTATATAATATATGCGTGTGAAAACGATCAATAAAATCTCCAAATGTTGAAATACTTAGTTGTACTTACTAGCTGTGTAATAGTGTAACTCAATTTTTTTTTATTTACCTATATATTAATATATTTTATTATTATAACATAATGTGTTATGAATAATAACACAAATGGCCAATAAAACTTCTTAATCAAAAGTATCTCTCCTCCTCCCTGCGTCGTAATCCTCAGTACTGAGGGTCGTGACCACTCCTCTGTATCACTTTCTCACGTATGATCGCTCTGCATCTATTCCCGTCTCTGGCGGTGTGAAAGGTATTGTGAACCATAGAGTCATCTGGTCGGACCATCGTGTTGGACTACTTCCACGAGGCCTCTTCCCATCTATTTTGCCGACCACAATGAGCCTCTCAAGGTTTCCATCGTCCTTCCTTGCGATGTGACCGAAGTATTCTAAAACTCTGCGCAGACATTCGGAAGACAATCGCGAGGAGATCCTGAGTTCATGCAGTATGGAGAGATTAGATCAAAATGCTGTCGAAAAGTATCTCAACTAGCGGCAAAAAATAGGTAAACCACTTAAGCCACGAAATTTAAAGAGTTCTATTGACAATTGAACAATCGACGGAAAATGACGCAAATTTTCTCGCGATTTCTTTCATGTAGTATGTTTCAAGATCGGCGGTAAACGCCAATCAGTAGGCCTAGTTTACTTTGGTATCTATGATATAATATATCATAATATGAATCGAATAATATTATATAGTCAATAATATTACGCTACAAATGATAGAAAGGGATTGATTACATATTGATTGTAACTTGGCTAACGGATAACTTCCCAATATTCAGTCTATCGCCCACTTGAGATAAAAATCGTAACTATCGTTGACTTTTCTGTCCCAATAAACTTATCGACGGTAACTCACCTTATCCGTGCACGCTGTCTGTCAATGGGACGACGTATAGCTTACCAGCGATAGAAGTTTGTATGGAAATTGCAATTCACGCGTCCCAATATAAGGCGATAAGAATGACTTATCGGGTATATTGGGACAGCGTCCGATTATTGATAGCTAATTACTGACAGTAGAAGGTAGTAATTTTTCTCTATCTCTAGATAGTATATTGGGAACTGCCATAAGCCCTCTGTTGTCATTTGTTCTTTTATTCTAATATCAAATAGAGGAAATAATATAATATTCTTAGGCATCAAACAAACACAATAAAATAATAAATATTTATAATATTCAAATTCTGTTATTAAATAAATTGAAATATTACTTTCAATTGTATGTGTCGCCACCCTTGATGCTAATAATTATGCACGCCAAACTAAATTTATGCCTTAGATATTATATCAATATCTAAACTAGCTTTGCCCCTGACTTTATCTGATTGCAATAAACTACAACATATGAATTATCTTTAAACGAGCCATTCTTGTATATATAATCTGAATCTCGGAAACGGCTTCAACGATTTTAATGAAATTTAGGTAGTTTTGGGGGCGGTAATAGATCTAGCTAGGTTTCAATTTTAAAAAATGTAGTTTTATTCGTGTTTTAATGAGAAACTGCTACATTAGAATACAAAGGTAAATTTCGCCACTATATACAAGACTATAACAGGTCAGATGGGACATTGGGTGATCCGGACAGCAGAAGACCCCGGTTCGAATCCAGATGTTCTATTAGTTTTCTTTTTGTACATTAAAATCCGAGCAAGGCTCGGTCGTCCGGATATTAAGTAATTAAACAGGTAAAGCTTTAACTAGCGGACTGACATGTTGATTGATCATAGCATCATGCATAAACCACTTAATACTAAATAACTTAGTTAACTTAGTAATAAAGAAATTAAATTAAATAAAACTTAAATTAACTATAAAACAATTTCTTAACATAAATAATAAATATCATTAATCGCAGTCGGTAGGTAAGGTGCACTAATAGTGTGTGGTGCAGTTAATAAAGTTAAAGTTATTACTATCTATGTTATTTTATGTACTTGCATTATTAAAACCAATACTGCAAATGGAACTATGATATTATAATGAAAGAAGGTCTAAATCGATATTTAAAAAAAATCTACTGTCGAAGAATCTACAGTGCAGTAGGTATGTTTATATAACTATACATATGATTTCCTTGTTATATAAAAATGTGAAATTCTTTATGCAAACATATCATATAATTTTATTATTAGATTAATGTATAGTCAGAAACATCCTATTTGACAGTTAATGTCAGACGCCGGAACCGGGATGGGAAATACTTTACGAAAACTATAAAATTATCAAATCACAAGAAAAAAATTATATTTAAAAGCAAATCCGCGTGATAATGATAGTATCACACATAATAATTGCACAAAGTTTCATCTTCGCTTCGTAAGCAAATTAATATTGTATAAATAGCCTAGTTCTGTTAATTCTACATCGCAGTATACCAAATGAAGCTGATACTAGTTCTCTGCATCGCTGCCCTGAGCGGCTCCCGCGCCAATCTGCTCCGACCGCTGTATCCGAGGTTGGACCCCTACGTGGTGCAACCCCTGGACTATGCCGACGAGCAGCCCCAACACCATCGCAGAACCGACAAGAGCAAGGAGTTCACATACGAAGATAACAGCAGCGACTTCCCCACATACCCCGTTGGTAGCTGGATGGCCCCGACGTTCTCCAAAACCGTACAAGTTGATAGAAATCCAATGTACGGGGATGCAGCATCCTGGAGAGGTGTTCATATAGCTGTCTCCAAATCACCTGCAATCACCAAGCAACAAATCGCCAGAGTCTACAGCGACGCATTTGACACCATCAAGCATATCTCAGAAGAAGACAAGCGCAATTTCCACAAGCAATACGAAATCACAGCACAGACGGAGAGCGAAGAGACTCATCTCAACGCCACAGAGCTCCTTAGAAGCCATGAATACACAGTTGAAGAGCATGTCGTCAGAACAGACGATGGTTATGAGCTCACGATGTTCCGTGTCTTACCAAAGGAAAAGTCAAATGTAGTCAGTAAACGCCCTATAGTCTTCCTCATGCATGGTTTGTTGGGAAGCGCTGACGACTGGCTTCTGATGGGACCACATAAATCATTAGCTTACATGCTTTCTGATGCCGGCTTCGAAGTTTGGCTCGGAAACGCACGTGGAAGCAAGTACTCTCGCAAACACGTCAGCAAGCATCCAGCGCAAGACGACTTCTGGAGCTACAGCATTGACGAGGTCGCATTGCACGACCTTCCAGCTATGATCGACTATGTTCTGCGCACATCAGAACACGAGAACCTATACTACGTAGGCCATTCTCAAGGTAACACTGCCATATTCGCTTTGACAGCTGCTCGTCCCGAGTACAACGACAAGATCGTCATGATGCACGCCTTGTCACCCATGGTCTACATGTCCAGGGTCCGCAGCCCACTTCTACGTATGCTCACTCCAAACAGTCCCTTTTACAAGCAGCTGAAAGCCCATATCGGAGAGGGAGAGATGAAGTTCAACAAGGAGTTAGTCCACACGGTCGGCGGTAGCATGTGTGAGAACGAGATCGGATGCAAATACCTTTGCTCCAACCCTAACTTCATCGTCACCGGAATGGACCCAACGAACATGGAAATCGATTTAATCCCTGTGATCCTGGGCCACTCCCAACCGGGTGTTTCAACAAGACAGATCCAGCACTACGCTCAAACAGCGGCTTCTGACGAATTCAGGAAATATAATCACGGAGTAGACGTTAACAAGGCAGTGTATGGCAGTGAAATCCCTCCTAAATATAACATGAGCAATGTTAAGGTCCCCGTGGTTTTGTACTACAGTGACGAGGACTGGCTGGCACACCCCGTGGATGTAGATAGATTGCGTCAGGAACTCCCCAACGTGAAGGAGTCTTACAGGATCCCTGAAGAACATTTCAGCAATATGGACTTCCAATTCTCAACTAAATCTTCAAAAACCGTTTATCCTAAGGTGCTGGAGTCGATCAAAAATCATCATGAAATGCAGTATTAAAGTTTGAATAGTTTTAGTATTAAGACTTAAAATGAAATTGTCATTATTCAATTAAACTTATTGTAGTAAGTAAATATAAGTTATAAAGTTTAACAATTAAGGAATAAATGATTTTGTAAGCTTCTCTTAGTAATAAATCCGTCCATGAGTTATTAAATTGTTGTTTTATTTCCTGTATCTTTCAGAAACAGTTTAAATAAATTTAAAGTGCGGGGATAAGGGAAATAGCAAGCACTATTGTGTTTCATTTTGAATGGCTCCGTAGACAGTGGAATTACTTACGTCTCAGTGACGAGCGCAATAATTGTGATCCTGCTCATAATTTTGAGTTCAATCAAGAATCCTGCTCTACATTGTAATGAGCAGGACGTATCACTATCATCAGGTGAGTCTTGCTGGTCTCGTCAATTTTTTTCATAAAAACGATCATAGATATCTACGAACAGACGATGATGGGCACGGTGATAGTACATCTGAGATTAAGGATTGGTCTCCGCTGCGCTCCAACTATATAGATACCGCAGGTGTAGTCGCAAAGTGTGGCAACTAACACTATGCCCAAGTGGGCGTACTCGAGCCAGTCTCGAACAATGTGTGACGTTGACGTGCCACATGTACCTACTGTTAAACTTTGCTAATAATTGAAACCAATAATAATAATAATCTTTACTTGCATTTGAATAAGGGCAGTTTTACAATCGGTCTTATTTTATTAAGATTACGTTTCTCTTATTCTACCTACAAGTCACGCAAATATATATGTAATATAAAATTTTATTTTATACAAAATTGAACCTAACCATTAATTATAAACTGAGCAATACAATTATAATTCTTTTAAAATAGTAATATTCATGTCAGATTTATATGTAAATTTTCCTTAAATTTAAATAGTCATTTATTGAATAAAAACAATTTTTTATTAGCCATGTTGTTAATTTGTTCTTAAGTTGATTACATGTCATGTATTTTAAATGGTCGGGTAACTTAATATATATATTTTCATCGCCATGTAATGAACATTTTCTTGGCAGAGTGTCAATTGACATTTATTACTTGTACCCAAGTAATTTAATTGGGTATCGAGTGTTCCTAGAAGAGTGATCTTTCATTTTGATGAAATATTCCGGATGTTTATGTACAAATACACACATATCCCAAATATACAAAGAGGGAAGTGTTAATATTTTCTTTTTCATAAAAAGTGGCTTGCAGCTATCCATCCAGTGTGCATTGCATATTGCACTGATACATTTTTTTTAACTCTGAAAGCGCGCATTCCGTCCGAAGAATTTCCCCAAATGATGAGTCCATAGCACAGCACGGATGACACATATCCGTGGTATGCACACCACGCGGCTTGTCCTGATACTGTCTGTCTTATTCTCCTAATGGCAAAACTAAACCTATCCATTTTATTCCAAATGTCTTCAATATGTTCTCTCCATTTAAGATTTTTATCAATTATTATGCCAAGAAATTTAATATTATTTGTGTGTTCAATCATTATATTTTATGTTCAAATTATTATTTAAATTTCTGTTAGTATTAAAATGGATTATTTTAGTTTTTAATATGTTTAAATTTAAGTTATTATTATAAAGCTATCTGGTAATGTCATTAAGTGAATTAATAATTGTATTTTTTAGTGTAATTGTGTCTTTTTCTTTAATAATTAATGTGGTATCATCGACAAATAGCACACATTGATCAATTGTAGAGTCTGGGAGGTCATTGATATATGATAGAAATAGCAAAGGACCGATAATACTTCCTTGTGGAATGGCGCAACTCTGATTTTCTCTAAATTCTGAAGTGTAAACAATTTTTGTGGACTTTTTATTGCATTTAACTGCTTAGTAAAACTTTGTAAAAATAATACTACAAGAAATAAGAAAGACAATGCGATCACATATCACTAAGAATTTTGTATTTTATTAATTTCGTGTCCAGATGCCACGCCCTCAGGCATCTAATACACTGGCCTGCAAAAGTAAGTATCACACTTTTCAAATTATTTTTTTTTCTTAACTATAGAAGGTAGAGATTTAAGATTAAAAACGTTTTGTTGCAAATTTTATAGGCTTTAATTCTTAGAAACTAAAATTATACATTAGTAACATTTTTAACTTAAAAAAGATAAAATAATGAAAATAGACATTTTTAGTTCAGTGTAAAAAAATTCAACTAAAATGTATTACATGTTATTTAATTTTTAATAACTGGTATTGCCTCCTCGAGCTCTGATTACAGCTTCGAGCCGGTTTGGCATACTGAACACTAGGTTTCGGAGCCAATGTTGGGGAATATTCTCCCATTCTTCTACCAGGGCCTGCTTTAGTGCCCTGAGGGTTGTAGGTGGTGGTGTGCGATTTCTGACTAGCCTCCCAAGCTCATCCCAGGCGTGTTCAATCGGGTTGAGATCAGGACTTCTTGATGGCCAAGCCATCACGCTGATACCGACCTCCTGAATATACTCTTGTACGATATGAGCCGTGTGTGGCCGGGCATTATCATGCATCAGCATCGATCCATCACCCATATTTGCTAAATACGGCCCTGCATACTCATTGAGAATCTCTTGAGCATATCTTTGCCCAGTGAGGGTGCCATTTTCTATGGCTACTAGCTCTGTGCGACCTTCTGAAGATATGCCAGCCCATACATGTACACTGTCTCCACCGTATTGGACTCTTTCTGAGATGCAGGCTTGAAGGTATCGCTCACCAGGTCGCCTGTAAACACTTCGCCTTCCATCAGAAAGTGTAAAGGGAGAATCGAGACTCACCTGCAACCAAAATTCTTGACCATTCTTCTTCATCCCACTGCATGTGTTCACGGGCGTATCGCAGTCTCGCTACTCGATGCTGTCTCTCGAGTTTTGGCGATTTCTTAACACAGTGGAAATAATATAACGATCTTCTCGGGCACTGGTACACCTGGGTCTGCCATTACAAGGTGTCCTCAGATGATGTCCAGTCTCTTCGTAACTTCGCTTTACCTTCTGGACCGTTCGTACCGTCACACCCACCATTCTTGCAGTGCGACGCATACTGATGCCTAGTTCCAGAAAAGCCATGATCCTAGCACATTCTTCAACTGAAACAGGCATGATAAATAAATGTTATGTGCTTTTTAGCATAAATTTTTAAAACAAGACCCATCGATCTTGAAAAAAATTTAAAACAGAAAGAAAAATGTGAATGCTAAAATTGTAATTCGGAAACGTCCACTTTGAAAAAGGAATGGTTTTGTTTTTGAAGTTTTTTTTCAGCCAATTCTTAAAAGAAGATTACCGACTATAAAGTTTTTATGTACAAAATTAAATTCTCTTTGGAGTCCTATATATTTCGAAAGTATATCTTGTGAACTTAAAACGTTATCCCAATTTTAAAAGTGTGATACTTACTTTTGAAGGCCAGTGTAGTTGCCGTAATAAAAAAGCTATTGTTCTATCTAGTTGGAGCGCAGCGGAGACCAATCTTTAATCTAGGACCTACATTATCTTTATACGTAAAAATTTGTGCTACGTTGTTTGTCCGCGATAAACTCCTAAACTGCTCAACCGATTTCAATTAAAACTGCACGCTTCGTGCAGTGTGATCTTGAGAGATTGGATAGTTTTCATTTCGATCTCGTGACCCTTAATATTTTATAATTTCAATTCTTTTTTTCAGACAATCAAATATTTCTATGAGATAAATTGACGCACACTTTGACATTATTTCATAACAAGAACAGGGAAAACGAAATAATTTCTTATTGCAAAGATTGAACTTCTAAAAATTTTATTGGTTACAAAAAAGAAAGAAAGATATTTTGGTATAAATTATGCATTGAAGCGAAGCGTACCGGTCACCAGCTAGTTATTAAAAAAAAGTAATTTATGTTGGTTCTATACCTACTATATACTAGTGTAAATCTGTGAAGAATATCGATTTATTCCTATAACCGATGCAGCACTTAAAATTTATTTATTATTATACTACATTTATTAAAAGGCAAAAAAGGCATTTATTTTCTCAAAATTGATTCCTTTAGAATTCCTTTAGATGTCACTTCTAATATACTAGATACTACTACCGCTTCGGAAACAAATGGCGCTCTTCGAGAGAAGAAGCGGCGCAAGGAGCTCTCCCAGCATTCTTTTTTTGCGCTCTTTTCAATAAAAATATACAATATTGTACAGTCATTTCTATTGCTATAAAATAATCATTATCTAGTCCCAGGCTATCAGATTACTTAGATATTCAGCTGTGGAGTAGTAGGATTTACGACAGAGCCATTTTTTTATAAAACATTTAAATTTATTTATAGATAATGCCTGAACAGTGGCTGGGACTCTATACACTACACTATTATTCCACAAAACCTTTTGAATTTAAAAATTGGTTTCATCATATGCTGAGTTCCTTCTGTGTTCTCCTCATGGGCTCCGAACATACCTACCTAATATCACAGAGTAGGAATGGATACTTACGTGTTAACTAATATTATGGGAGATGTGAAAAATGAAACTACGTGTCAATATCGTGTAGTTTAAGGGCCGTTCCCAATATTCAGTCAGTAATTTATCTCTATCTGTAGACAGTACATTGGGAACGGCCGTAAGTTGGTTATAGTCATTGATTAAGGATTGGTCACTGCTGCGCTCCAACTAGATACCGCACTATCCAGGAACAATAGCTTCTTATTGAATTGAATTGAAAATGCGCAAGAAACTCAGCGGGCTCCTTTTTTCTCATAAAAATATCGTAACAACGTAAAATCATACAATAAATTAATTATTTAATTGCCTGAGGCTGGTCGCTCCATTCCCAATCTGTAGTATCATTAAGAAAGCAATTTATGTTATACTAACCTTTACCACATAAACGTTTTTTTACAATTCTGTTGAATTTCGTAATACATTTGTTTTGAACATTCTCTGGGATCATGTTATAAAAGCATCGCACAATTAACCAAGTAGTAGGCATGAGAAGTTTATGTTGTTCCTCGTGTTACCATTATGATTGTTGCCGTTTCTAGCAAATTCGTTAATTAAGGACATACAGAACATTGTCAAGAATATTATATTGATGAGATGCAACAGATACAATGTTCTTTAAAAATTTTCTCATAATCGATTCTTTTGCACCTAGGTTATATTATTATATAATATTTTATACATGATTTGAAAGTGTTTTTTTTTTATTTCTTATATTGGAAAAGACCTGTTATGAGTTTATCTTACAGGAAATATATTTTACATTACGATTTTAGAGAAGCTTTTTAAGCAGAGTATCATTTTATAGTCTTTTAAGTTCCTAAGGGTTCTTACGAGTTTTTTTATTGGTTTAATAAGTTCCTTAACAGTTGAGAATTGAACCTACCTCATTAGATTTCCAAAACAAATAAATAAAGTATAAGATATTAAATGGCTAAAATATTGTCCGCTGTTATGTCGAACAATTTTATGATGCCATACACTAGTGTGCTTAGTAGCCTAACAATTAGTCATACACGTCGCGTTACATTCCAATAACACCTTTTAGTGGACCACCAGGTTTCTCATTAAGGCAGCAAACAGGTCGTAGTCAACATTGAATGCAGTCTCTCAAAGAAAAATTTAAAGAAATAAATATTATAACCTTTCATTCTCAGTACATTTATGAAAATTTAATATACTTTCACAAAAACCGTCACCTTTTTGCTCTTAATAGTGATTTTCATTATTATAACACCAAAAATAGGGGATTGCTTGTAACTACATAATTCTAGTAGGCTTCATAAGATACATAATAACTAGGGTAACACTTTTATAATAAAGTCACAGCCACTGTTCAGGCATTATCTATAAATAAATTTAAATGTTGTATTAAATAAATAATAGTTTAAAAAAAAACTAAAAAACACGCTTTATGTAAAATTCAACTAAAAAATAGAAAATAAATTTTAATAAATTTAAATTGAAAATAGTGTAGGTAAAAGAAATATATACTTCATTATAAAAAAAGCGTGGGGTGTAGAAGAATTATTATTGTCATAATATCTTAAAAAGCATCCCACGCTTCTTTATATTGAATATATTTTTCTTTTACACTATTTTCAATTTAAATTTATTAAAATTTATTTTCTATTTTTTAGTGTATTACATAAAGCGTGTTTTTAATTTTTTTTTAAGCTATTATTTATTTTTCATTTTTAAGTTAAATTTTTCAGATTGAATGAAGGGATATTAATATTTGCGAATAAAAATATTTTAGTTATATTGAAAGATCACTTAATTCAGCTAGCTGGAGATCACCGAACTAGCTCTTATAATAATTAGCTCAGTTAAATCACGCATTAATAATTTATAATGGAAACAGATTACTTAAACAGCGCCATCTTTTCGTTAATAAAAACATTACTTCATCATCACAGAATCATTTGTATACGCGTACGTTCCGTGATATAATTTCATAATTGCTTTAAGAGTTTATTAAAATGCTGCTAGATGGCGTGAAATACAAATTCACCGCCATCTATTCGCTTCTAAACGAATTAGATACTATAATTTTGTGGAACTGTCTTGACATGTCGCACGATTCCTTTGTAGTTTACAATAAATTACTAGATGGCGCTTATTGGTGATTTATTTATTTAAAAATTATATATATTGGCAAAAATCTTATTTTACAAATTGAATTTATCAAATTAGTGTATTGTCATCGGTTCTCGATAAATCTACAAAGTTTGAACGAAATCTAGCCGTTTAAAGTGGGTCAAAATCGCGCCCAAAGATGTCGGTTACAAACATACAAACATATAAGTGAAGCTAATATAAAGCGTGTAAGAATTGCTCTGTCGTAAAGCCTACTACTCCACAGCAGAATATCTAAGTGATACGACAGCCTGATTATGATTATTTTATAGCAATAGCAATGACAGTACAATATTGTATATTTGATTTTTAAAAAAATGCTGGAAGAGTCTTTGCGCCGCTTCTTCTCTCTCCGAGCGTCATTGAGTGTTTTCAAAGAGGTGGTAGTGTCTAGTAAATAGAATCAATTTTGAGAAAACAAATGCCTTTTAAGCCTTTTATGCTCGAACTCGAAACCCGTGAATGCTAGAGTTCCCCAAGACTGTGTGCTAACTCCTAAGTCCTACACTGTTTGATCTGGATATCAATGATTTCTTGGATGCCTCCCACATGCATTACTATGCTGATGACAGTACCTACTGGAGATACACGGGCTTCAAGCACATTCTTGCGCTCTACAAAGTGCAAGTCCAGCCAAAATTATGGAGTATTGGTGTCATTTCAGGTCTAACGCACTCCAGCATCAGCAGAGCTGCTCGAATTGTGGGAATCCAGGGCTCTGTGAACGGCTAGACCGTTACGTGGAGACTAGACACAATCGCTTTATTGTGTGCTTCTACCACATTTATCACGGGGGCCTACGGAAGATTTGTATGACCTGATCCATCCAACCTTCGCACCACAAATTAGGATAACATAATACATAATCCTTACCATCTGGATGTGTGGCGTTCTCCAAAATGCGGTTTTCAAGGACCTTTCTTCCACGTACAACCAAGCTTCGGAATGAGCTTCCTTGTGCGGTGTATCCAGGATGATACATTGTTACCTACATAAAAGGTGCGTTCACCTTTCTACAAGGTCGACAATGCTCCTGTGATTCCTCTGGTGTTGCAAGATAATGTGGGCAGCTGTGATCAGTTAACATCTGGTAACCCGTCCGCTCGTTTGTACTCCTCTTCCATTAAAAGACCATCACGTGTCTTTATTTTTGTGGTCCTATGTTGTTTGCGCAATACAACTCATTGCTAAATGCAAAAAAAAATATAGTAGCAGCAAAGACTATGTAATACTTAGTACAAGTATAGCAATAGTAGCTAAAACTATCGGGTGGCGCAGAATGAGCTATAAGGTTTGAATTCCTTATAACTTTTTTAATTGTCATTCTTTCTTTGTTTTTTTTTTCAGCATTTTGTGAAGAAGACTTGGTGAATTAATTATGAATCATTACACGATTGAACAATGTACAAAAATAATTGAATTTTTATTTTTCAAACCAACAGTCTATTGTGTTGACACGGAGTGCATATCGTCGTAATTTTAATGTGCGCATTGCACCCACAGCGTCAGCAATAAATTGATTGGAAATTTTCTTCAACATGGGTCTGTAAGAACCCTTCCTGGTGCCGGAAGAACCCCTACCGTGCACACTGGTAAAAATGTTGAACGTGTACGGGAGAGCATGCAGCATAGTCCATCAACATCAACAAGGAGGAGTTCGACACAGCTTGGACTATCACGGCGGTCACTGCAGAGAATTTTGAGTACATTAGACTTGTTCCTATATAAAGTTCAACTTGTGCAAGAATTGAAGACGACAGTCTACCAACAACGGCTTGAATATGCCATTCGTTTCCTTGAAAAAGCGGAGGAAAATCCAGACTTTATTCACAATTTGGTAATGAGCGATGAAGCCCATTTCCTATTGAATGGGTATGTCAACAAGCAAAACTGCAGGATTTGGGCTACGGAAAATCCAAGAGCAGTTCATCAGCGACAATCACACCCACTTAAGTGTACTGTATGGTGCGGTGTATCCTCCGAAAGGATTATTGGCCAATATTTTTTTGAAAATGTTAGTGGTGTCTCAATCTCTGTCAGCATGGTGGTGCATATCGGACGATGTTGGAAAATTTTGTTAGGCCAGCTGTGGAAAACCATCCAAACGTGTGGTTTCAACAAGATGGAGCCACAGCACATACTGCAGGTGCCTTAATGGCTTTGTTATGGGACATATTCGGCGAACGCATAATTTCGCGCACAAGCGATTTTAACTGGCCTCCACGTTCACCAGATTTAACAGCTCCCCACAGTTTTCTTTGGGGCTATTTGAAAGAAAGAGTGTACGTTAACAACCCAAGAATCATACTCCAACTAAAAACCAACATTCAAAATGAAATCATGGCCATTACACCCGAAATTTTGCGAAAATTTATGAAAAATATGCTAAAAAGAGTACCTATGTGCGAAGCAGAAAATGGACATCACTTACAGGACAACATTTTTCAAAGCTAATTGCAAAAAAGAATCCCAATAATATACTGTATTTAAAAAAAATATATAATAATCACATAAAGAAAAAAAGTTATAAACCATATAGCTCATTATGCACCATCCTGTATTTGATGTAAAATAAGAGAGACCTATTTTAAAAAAATTCTAAACTAATTATTTATATATTTTATTAGTATGAACGTGCCATATATTATATAGAAAATACTTCTGCGCATAAGTACCTTAAATGATAAAAGTAGTACATAAAATGATAAAAGTGTTGTTAATTTATCAGAGGTTCGAATATGAAAATGAATGCATTTATCATTATGTATGTAGTAGATACATACTTAGTAGGTAAGAGCCTGTCCAGATGAAGCGTTTTACGCGCGAGTTCACTCGCGCGTTTTGATTTGTATTGCGTCCAGATGCGGCGTATCACGCGCGTTCTCGCGCGCATGTGTTGGAGACGGATTTGAGCAGTTATAAACATGGACTCGGATACAGCGGTTGTGTTGTGGCTTGCATACCGTCGATGGAGACGTCGTAAACAAAGAGAAAGTCGACGATTTAACGTACATCCCATTCTACGTGATAGAATGACGCATAGTATGTTTATAACTTTATACCCAAAACTCAGAGAACATAGTGAAAAGTTTTTCAACTACTTTCGGATGTCAATAGCATCGTTTGATAATTTACTAGAAATTATCAAAGAAGATTTGTCTCCATGTCAAAATTATATGGTACGGGATACTGTTTCTGCAGAAGAAAAACTCGTGATTACTTTGAGGTAATATTTTTTATTGCTTTAGTAATACCTTAAGTAACAATTATAAGCCCAATTAACAAAAATAAAGAATTTAAACAAAATTAACAAAAATTAGGAATCATCATTCTTATATAATATAGGTAGGTACTTAAGATTTAATTTAATTATCGTATAGTTCCATTAATTCAGATTCATTGGAATCTTGTGTAGATGCCGGTGAAGGGTGTTTGTAGCTAGACGTCGTTGGTGGTCGTGACGCAGTGCAATAACCTCGATTGTAAGTCGAAAAGGTTTCAGGTGGAAACGAAGATGTTGAAGGGTCTGTTGTGGTATATCCTGTTTCTCCAAAATAATCTCTCTGTCCACGTTGTGTCATTCCTGTTTGGTAATGATATTGTGTCGAAGGTTGGTAGTCGGAACGAGCTGCTGCAGGTCTAAGACACAGAGCTTGTTGAGCTTGAAGTACTTTCATTAATTCAATTTTTGTTTGAAGTCTGTTTTCCTCTGGTACTTTAAGAAGCTCTTTGTGTAAGGACAAACAAAATAGTTTGTCATCATCTGACTCTATTTGGTTTGTTGCCTGTGGCTGATTCCCAGATGCTAAATTTGTTTTTATGATTGAGAGGAATTCTTCGTCAGCCGCATTTAGTTTTTTCTTCTTTTTTGCCTGACTACGTGGAGGTCTCATCACATCTTCCCCATCGCCAGAAAACTCCTGTTCTTCAGTTGCAACACACGCGGTGTTGATGTTGCTCTCAGTTATTTTATTCCGTGTCGATCTTTCGAGAAACATCAAACGTTCAAAATAAATATATTTGGCTTTGCCGGAGGCTCCTGATCCAGACGGTGTGGTTTTCTTCTTCTTCATTTCTCTCACAAAGCCATCACGCAACCCTTTCCACTTCTTCTGCAATAAAGTACCTGTAAATAATAAAAAGATCGAAATAAAATAATAATAATTATTTTACTTTCTTTTCAGATATTTGGCCACAGGATGTTATTTTGCGGATCTGCATTATGCCTACAGATTAGGAAAGTCTACAGTTATCGAAATAGTACAGAAAACCTGTTACATCATGTGGAACAAACTGCTAAACATAGTAATGAGACAACCAACGAAAGCTAAATGGAAAGAAATTTCGAAACAATTTCAAAAATACACAAATTTTCCAAACTGCATCGGTGCCATTGACGGCAAGCATATCCGTATTATAAAACCTAACGATTCTGGGTCTCTTTACTATAACTATAAGAGTTATTTTTCAACTGTTTTGTTGGCCGTATGTGATGCAAATTATTGTTTTATTGCAGTGGACATAGGCGCATATGGAAAAAGTAATGACTCCACAATTTTTAAAGACTCTATTTTATATAAAAAACTTGTCGAGAAAACTTTAGATATTCCAGATCCAAAGCCAATATCGCAAACAGATGCAACCCCCTTACCTCATGTCATAGTAGGAGATGAGGCGTTTAGTCTGTCTGAAAATATAATGCGCCCTTACTGCGGTAGATCTCTAACAACCAAAAAAAAAAATTTCAACTATCGCTTATCCAGGGCCCGGCGTTACATTGAATGTTGCTTTGGCATCTTGGTAAATAAATGGAGAATATTTCATAGACCGTTGAATGTGGATATAGAATTTGCAATAAACATAATTAAGGCTTGTTGTGTTCTCCATAACTACGTAAGGTTAAGGGATGGCTATAGGTATGATCACACTCTCTACGAAACATCTCTGAATAATTTGAACAATGAGGCAGTGAGGCCTAATGCGAGATCATTGAATATAAGAGATAGATTTGCTGATTATTTTGTAAACGAAGACAAACTCCCTTGGCAAGATAAAATGATATAGTTTAACAATGTAAAATCTATGCAAATAATAATATTATTTAATAAAGTATTATTTACTTACCTAAAGTTTTTTTTTTCTCTTCGGAATCACCAACTTCACAAAAAATTTCCACTATTTCTTCCCAGTTCCTACGTTTAATGGTTCTATTAGAATAATCTGATGATTCCATGTCCCATAGAGCTACCCTTTTCTCAATTTCGTCGATAAAAAGTTCCGTGTCAAAGTTATCACGCTCCATTTTGAACCAAATACGTCCACTCGCCACGGACACGCGCGTAGTACTGGACGCAGCACAGGCCCCCGAGTACCTCGACTCGCGCGGCGCTCGCGCATGGGACGCGCGAGTCGAGAGTCCCGCTCATTGCACGCGTTTTACGCGCGAGTGAGGAAACGCGCGTAGGCATCTGGACGGGATGTACGTAGCTCTAGTACCTCGGTTACGCGCGAGTGTCAACGCGCGAGTGAACTCGCGCGTAAAACGCTTCATCTGGACAGGCTCTAAGTGTATTAGCATAAAGCTGTGCTTATTGTGTGCATTGAATTAATGCTCCGAGCCTTCGAGCAATATTGCTGGCCAGTTTTAAATTGTTGAGATGTTTCGTTTTAGAAAGTAAATAATAAAATAAGTGACGTCGCGTCCTAATCACATAATGTATTATGTAATAATTTACTTTTCATTGACATTTATAGACATAGCACAAATTTGAATTTTGAAGCAAATTTACTGTAAACCGAATTAATATTGTAAATTCAGTTGTTAGAGATTTAAAGTAAAGTATCGATTTAAATATAAACCAATTAGAACACACGTATTCAGTACAAAAAATAATTTGGTAAATGCGGAATTTCGTTACATCACTAACAACACGTCCGATATAATATTATCTTCCACGCTGCAAAGTGCAAACTCAGGGCTCAGACAGAGCCTCCGACAAACAACAGTCAACATAATATCGTAATTTTCTTAAATCATAATAATTGTCATTGTCAGGTGTGTGGACTGTGGCAAGTTTTCAAAGCAACCAATAGCGGTACGAAAGACGTATTTAGTGTTTACTTTTCAGTTTCACCATTTGTTTGGATTAAATTTGACATGTTTTCAAATTTTTTTTTGACATCTATTCCAAAATATGCCAATCGACATGCTTTGTTTCGACAGACATTTTCATAACTGTCATCTATGTTTATATATGAGACAACTATATAACTTATCCTGCGTCAAAAAGAGATAGCTACGCGGCGGCGCTATGGCCCGCTTCCCGCCGTTGCCGTCCCCCTTGTCTTGAAGCGACAGTTTTCATTGAGATGCTTTTGTTATCAGCGCTTGTTTACTGTTTTAAATTGTATTTTAGTTAAGGTGTTGTGTTATTTCATTCATAAACAAATATTAAGTAGTGTTTAAGGTATTATAAAGTGAAGTGTGTTCATAATAACATTTATAATGGATTAGTTAGCTGTATTACCGCCTACTACCGGTATTGTGTGATAAGAACATTACCGATTAAATATGACGTACCAACAGAGACACGAAATCAGAGAAATTTCAAGAGAGTTACTTCGTGAAGCCCGTATCTCTAATAGACCGCTATCAATGTCGCCTGGAGGTAAGAAAACTGACCAAAAATCAACGCCACGTTTCCGCCATGCTTGTCAGCTTGACGATTGATAAATGACGGCTTGTCTGTGTCGGACGTCAAGGTGACAAAGCCCCATAAAAACAAAAAATAATTTGTGAAATAATTCGCGAAAATCTGTTATCCTGAAAGTTTTGCAGCTGTTGTGTATTGTGATAAATAAAAACTAGGTCTATTACGTCATCACACCGTTCGGCCGCGATAAAGAAAAATGGCGCCAATGCGCCACATTACTACTTGAGTATTGAGCATTTAGTGCTGATTGTATGTTTTACAGATTGTTTGGATATATTAGTGTACTATAGTTTGCAAAGGTTTCGCAATTCCTGAATAGTGTTTGGGTCTAACTTAGTGTTTTAATAGTTCAGAAACGTCATTTCGGGCGTCGGGCTATTTATAGTGTTTAGGCTGCTTCTGTCTGAGCTCAAGTTTTACTGAAGATCGCTTAGATGATGGGTTCGTATTATGTTATATTTTTCTTCCATATTTTATAAGTGCTTTGTATAACATTACTTAATTTGTTTACTGTTTGTTTATTAAAATGTTGATGACTTTAATGATTGAAGTGTCTTATTGACGTAAAATGACAGCAGATGTGTCGACAAAATGGTGGTACTGGCTGCCGTATTGGTTTGATTACGCGCAGCTATCAAAAGTTATGGGAAAAAGAAATGATTGTTCCCTCGCTGACACCCTTGTCAATTATGAATAGCAAATCCATAAAATTGAAACTATTCAGCCAGAGTACCTATTTAGTAAGAGATATTCTGATCCATTGTAATCGAACACGAAAGTCAACTACTTCACTCCAGACAATGACATCTTATTTTGAAGTTATAGATTGTACAGTATGTACATAACACTTATGTATAATATTCACAAAATACCCACCTACTAAATTAATGGTTTGGAAAAGCTACAAAATGTTCTGAATAGGGTTATCTTATTAGGGCCATCTTACTTTTTGTCTTTCAACATTTATTCTTTTTCCTCATATTGACAATAAACAAGTATAAAACACATTTGCATTCACATATAGGTCTGAGACATTGATAGTGTTCACACCAACATAAAACATACATGCTTTTAACAAGTATTGGTAATTTTATTAAAGTTTATGTATAATACTTATTTAAAATAAGTTTTATACTCTATCCACGTTTGTTAGAAAGAGTTTTATACATTTACCGGACAGACCACATTTTTTTTGCAAGTGGAAAAAAAGATGATAAATGGAGTGGTCAAAGAAACAAACTTTATTAGCAATATTTGCTCGGCTAACATTAAGATATTCTTTCAATATTTTTATAATTGTCTTGCAAGCATCAGTAATGCATTGACTACTTTTTGACTTTGATATCCGATGCAAATACAATGAAAAATATTAATCAGCAGTAGCTAGAAATCTCAAATTAACAGCTAACAAAAAAAAGCTTGTATGCCTTCAAAAAGCTTAAAGGCCGGCAAATGTCCTGTGATTCCTCTGGTGTTACAAGAGAATATGTGTATCACCAGGTGACCTGTACACTTGTTTGTCCTTCTTTTCCATAAAAAAATAATTGCTCTGCTGGAGTGATAGCATCTCAATAATGTTTATTCTGCTTAGAAATGTAAAGTGCAACTTTTTGAAGCAAATTCTCGAAATTACTAGTGTCATTCTAACAAAGTTTCTGAATTCACTTTTTTCTGTCTTCTATTCTTAGATCATTCAATGTTTAACTCATGAAGCAAAGTTCCACAGTACCTTCATCTTCCATTGTCAGTACCAGTAGTCAATTGAGCAGAAATATTCATAAACTTCTGTACTGACATGTCTTAAACAAGTTTAGCTACAAGACCTACAACAAGTATAAAACATGAGATCATATATATTTAGACAATAAGTAGTTGACAAACAATTTCATCAGACAAGTTTCATACTAATTTGTTTTATAATTTTGTATTTTGAAAACATTGTATAAAACTTGTATTTGAAATTTGCATGAAACTTGTCAAGTACCTCTATAATACCTTGGTGGAAAGGAGGGGTAATAGTTACATTTTTGATTGTATTTAAAAAATGCCTCTCTCCCTCTCTCTCTCTATATCAACAAGATTAAATCTTGAATTTTATTTAGATACACCCATGCCTGGCTTCTAGTTTAAAGTAATAATATTAAGTATCTAATTAATGAAATAGTTGCTATAGTAATACTTTTGGAAAAGATTCTTATCATGAATAACCCACATTACACTAGATTACTTCATCATGCAACAACATTAATTATTTTATGTTTGTTTTCTTGTAATCTTAGCTTAATCAATCATCATTGTCACTACATTTCTTGTCAAATTGTTATCATGTTTTGCAAATCTCTGGTTTTGACATAAAATCAAATAAAGTCTGTCTATAGAAAAGTTCAAGCACCTAAAACATTTTCATGTTAAATTGGCTCAGTTGAAAGAGCACTCACACAGAAGGTGAGAGGTCGCGGGCTCGAGTCACACATCATTCATTAATTTTGTTTTCAAATTTCATTTGTGTAATTACCTATATATACAAAGATGGGCAGCCATTACCTAAGCTAAGCAGAAGGCCGAGCAGAAACTTATTAGCTAGGATAAGATTGAGTATGGCACAATAAAACACCACTTCTTTGACAAAACTCCTCATACTGGACCTCAACAGTTTCTGTGGCTAAAACAGCTAAGAGTAGAGCTTTAAAGTTGCAGGTGCATATACCTTAAAAGGCCAGCAAGATTCATCACATTTTTCTAGTGTTGCAAGGCAGTTGAGGTGGCAGTGATCATTTGCCATCAGGTGATCAATACAATAGTTTGTTCAACTACAAAAAAAGGCACTGAGTGGAGTTTTGTGGAAGGCCTATGATACTACATACATATACAGCCTTACAAATAAAATTGGCATAAAGTTATAACTAAGCATAAACCAAGAATATGTAAAATGTTTACAAATAGATATTTTGCTTACGAATGGTTTCTTCGGACATATAACGTTTCCCATGTTTATTTGCAAAGCAGCTTGTCATTCGAAAAACTTCAGAATTATCATTGTATTGACAGTGTTGTCAACTATATTGTAAACATTTTGCATTTTCTTTGTTTATCATCAGTTATAACTTTATACCAAGTTTATTTGTAAGGCCGATAGGGTTTTGTTAGTGTTCAAAGTGTAAAATTTTATGTCCTGGGGTTTTAAAAATTTTCTGGAATTTGTGTAGTGTTGATAGTTATATTATTCAATGAATGGCAAACAAAAGGTTTTACTTTCCGCACCACTCATACCCTTTTTTCCTAGAATTCATTATTTTATGTGGACCCATCTTGATTCTATTACTTGATATCTTACAAGACTTATATAAGGGCTTTCAAGACTAATACATTGCTACACAAACCACTGGATTTTATTTTAATTAAAAAAATAATGTGTATATGTTCTCTATGTATGGAAATAGATAAATGTGTATAAATTTATATTTAAAATTCAGAAGCTGATGTGATTGGTATACATTATGAGCAGGTGTCAAAGATCATGCTTAATTATGTATGTTTAGAAATCAGGCAGGAAGATAGATGCAATTCATTTGAATTGTTTATTGTATTTATTTTACTTTGTGTATCAATTAATACTGTAAAAATATAAACAGGTTAATGTATATTGGGACTATAGTTTTTCTGTGTGTTTAAGCCTTCCTAACCCTAACAAGAATGTGGCTGATGCCACAAACTCGCTCATCTCTAAAATCATGAAGAGTTTAATGTTGGCCAGGTATTCACATGACCATTTTATTTGATGCTTTATAAGGTCCTCCAACACTCCTGAAGCTACTGTGGTATTTCAGGAGAATATAATTTATAGCAGCATATACTTTATATACTACTGTATAGGTCACTCAGGAAAATAAAGGACAACACAAGCAGGACATTCAGCTAATGGTAATTGATACGCCCTACCCATCACAATGCAGTGGCGCACAGAATTTTTGGTTTTTTCAAGACAATTGCGCTCATCACCTTGAGACATAAAGATGTTAAGTGTCATTAGCCCAGTAAATTCACTAGCTGCGGCGCCCTTCAGACCGAAACACAGTAATGTTTACACATTACTGCTTCACGGTAGAAATTGCGTGACCAATTTCATTTGTCAATGTGTGTGTTACTTGAATAATATTCAAAATACTACTTAAGGAGCTAATTCCAAGCGTGGCTGACTACAACATTCATATTTTATTAATTTTATTATTTATTTCTTTACGACTTATCAACAAAATCGGCCATAGTAACAGTAGATTCCCTTTCCTTTTCTATTTTGTTGTATCTCCGTTAAGAGATTCTTCTCTCTTGCATAATTTGTTTTTTTATACTATACAATCACTTAAAATCAGGTAACCGGTACCGTACAAGTTACAATCAACACTACAGTTCATACCTTTGGGAATGATTGTATGTTACCCAATTGAAATTTATTGTTTATACAATCACTTTAAACTGGATGTGGAGAAATATGCGAAGTTTCCACTAGCAATATGTGGCTTGAGAAGCAGATATACCATTAGTCCACATAGCTTGAAATATTTTTAATGTTTGTAGTTGTTTACCAGTGGGAAGCTCCTTTGCACCGGCTACACTGTGGGTGCTACGACGCCTAGTTCTGCCATGAAGCAAACTTGTTGTAAACATTATTGTTTCGGTCTAAAGCCCGCCGAAGCTAGTGAAATTACTGAGCAAACGAAACTTAACATCTTATGTCTCAAAGAGACGAGCGCAATTGTAGTGCCACTCAGAATTATTGGATCTTTCAAAAATCCTGAGCGGCACTGCATTGTAATGGGCAGGGCGTATCAATTACTGCCAGCTGTCCTACTCGTATTGTCCCTTTTTGTCATAAAATATAAAAAGTAGCAGTAAAGCTCTGTCGATTGTTGGTTCATATTATGTACTGCTTTTTCATTGTTCATATTATGTTTTCTTTGTTTGTTAATAATGAAGCTATCAAACTTTCAGCCCGCGACAGATTCCCGTCCACATCGTCGACCGACGATAATGAGTCAGGCACTGATGGAGAAGTTGACAGAACCAGGCGTATCACCATCTCTGGTGGTACACCTCTACCATCGGTAAGATATTTCAATAATAATAATATGCCATACTCTAAACATCATAACATCAATGGGAAGCTTCTTGTCCATCTACTTCCATTATATCAGAGGCGAAACATGTCTGACATCGCATTTTTACTGAAATTAGCCCAAAATAACATTGATAGTCCGGAGCTTCTTAGCAAAATTAATCTTAATGTTCCTACTCGTAGTCTTAGGAAACCGGCTTTGTTTAGCATCGATTCCAGCCACACTAACTACCGGAAAAATAGCTTTTTTCCTCTTTGCATGCGGCAGTTCAACAAGCTTTTCAACAAACACTACAAAGCTGTGGAATGAACTTCCTTGTGCGGTGTTTCCGGGACGATACGACATGGGTACCTTCAAAAAAAGCGCAGGCCGGCAACGCTTCTGTGATTCCTCTGGTGTTGCAGGAGATTGTGGGCGGCGGTGATCACACTTAACAACAGGTGACCCGTACGCTCCTTTGTCCTCCTATTCCATAAAAAATAAAGCTTAACCATGATGACTGTTTTGACCTCTTTACTTGTAGTCATCGTGTAGCTAAGAATGTGCTTACTAAAGACAGTGTCGATGTAAGTCTAACATAAAAAAAGAAGCACTTAATCTGATAAGTTAGCCCCTTTTTTGTATTAGGTACAGTATTGTTTGTGTTATATATTAATCTGAGCTTAAGCAATTTAAAAACATATGTGGAAGCTTGTAATTAGCATTTATTAATGTATTTTTGTGTAAAATTTTGTAAAAATGGCTGTAAGTTTTCCAAATAAAATAAATAAATATCACGGACATGCTTTATCTGCTTTCGATCAGTAATGTGCAAACCTTATTGTGTTTCTGTTTGGAAGGGCGCTGTTGCTAGTTTTTTTTTTTTATGGAAGGGGACAAATGAGCGTAACGTGTCACGTAATGTCAAGTGATCACGACCAACTCTTGCAACACCAAAGGAATCACAGGACCGTTGATGGCCTTTTTTTTTTCTTAATTTATTTAGGGGCTTTTATATGTATATACATGTCAGCTCCATTATAATCTAAGTACCTACATTAACACTAAAACAAAAGAAAAACATTTTTTTTAACTTAACAAACTAAAAAACAAAGTTAATAAAAAGAAAAACAAGTTATACAGTCTTCAACAAATTAGACTTATGGATTCAAACAGACTTATGGCATCCTTAGACTCAGGACGGGCAAGTATATTTACAAACATGCCCGTTGCTGGGCCTTTTAGAAGTTAGAAGTGAAAAATTACTGGGCTACAGCGACTTAACAACATCTTTAGCTAAAAGTGCGGAACTGCAGTGCCGTTCAGAGTTTTGAATATTGGCAACATCGGTCGAACGTATTGTCGTCTCTTATTCTCATTAAAAAAAATACTTTTATTGACTTCATCATCATCAGCCGGAAGACTTCCACTGCTAGACAAAGCCCTCCCCCATAGATTTCCACGACGATCGGTCCTGCGCTGCCCTCATCCAACGTATTCCGGTTATCTTGACAAGATCGTCGGTCAATCTTGTGGGGGGCCTACCAACACTGCGTCTTCCGGTACGTGGTCGCCATTTGAAGACTTCACTGCCCTAAACTAAAAGGGAATAAATTAATGAAGGAACGTTGTAATTCGAAAAATAGCCATAAACCATCTAGGATAAATTTCGCATCGAATGGTGGTAGTTTCATGTCGATACGATCAGTGGTTTAGGCGTGAAAGAGCCTCAAAGTAAGACCATTTTAATTTTATATATATACTAGCTGACCCAGCAAACGTATTGCCGATATTTAAATCGCGATACAAAAGTAGCTGTTGATCGTAGATGGGTGAAAATTTGAAGTTGTATGTATTTTTTTATAAATTTAAAAAAAAATGACAAAAATATTACAAAAAAAAGTTCGTGTTGACCACCCTTAACATTTAGGGGGATGAAAAATGATAGATGTCCGATTCTGACACCTACTCAATATGCACTCAAAATTTCATGAGAATCGGTCAAGCCGTTTCGGAGGAGTTCAATCTTTAACACCATGACACGAGAATTTTATATATTAGATATAGATTTAGTGTCTTAGCAAGCTACAAGCTATTCGCAAGGGCCCTTGTACTTGGTGTAGTCCCGTATTACTGGGTGCCCCGCTCATCCACCAAGACTAGCCAATGAACAGAGTGGGGATACATTTAAATTCCACGATTGTGTGCTTGTAACACACAAAAACATAAAACATTAAAATCTGTTATGTCACTAACGTAAAGGTCGAGTCACTAATATTAACGACGATCTGTATATATGCGAGTGGTTAGCGATCCTACCTATTAAGATAGAGGTCCCGGGTTCGAATCCCGGTAGGTGCAAGCATTTATATGAGGAATACGGATGTTTGTTTCCGAGTCATGGACGTTTATATGTATTTATGTATGTTTAAGTAAGTATATTGTATTAAATATATCGTTGTCTTGCAACTCGTAACACAGGCTATAATATATGCCTAATTTGGGGCAAGATAATTTGTGTAAAAAGTGAGTCAATATTATTATTATTTACCCTTTCATTGATATTACGGGTATAAGCATGCTCAAAATATTGAATCTCACGCCTAAGTAATAGTCTTTGGTTAACTGTACTTTCAGGCCCAGATGATTATTCGCAAGCGGCGCGGGAACCTGCCGAAACAGTCCGTGAAAATACTGAAGCGGTGGCTGTATGAACACAGGTACAACGCTTACCCCAGCGACGCTGAGAAACTCACGCTGAGTCAGGAGGCCAACCTCACCGTGCTACAAGTGAGTTACATACACATTCTTATATAGAACTAGCTGACCCGATAGACGTTGTTCTGTATATAATAAATAAAACAATGTTTTTATATGAATTTGTCAATAATGTCAATAATCATAACATAAAAATTACTTCGTAAAATATGCACCCTGCTGTCGTAATGAAAGTGTTTCACAGCAGAACTGTCAAACCGTGCGTCAATAAATTCTCTCATAGAAATTATGTATGGACACATGAAAGGAAAAACAAATTTGTTGTTTTTATTGAATTTAGCAGCATTTTCCTATTTATTCACCTTTTAAACCTTCCCTGGACTTCCACAAATAATTCAAGACCTTAATTAGCCAAATTGGTCCAGCCGTTCTCGAGTTTTAGCGAGACTAACAAACAGCAATTCATTTTTATATATATAGATTAATATTATGTTGTCTGGGTCACCTGTGGAAGGATTGGCGAATAGGCTTAGTTCTGAAGCATATGCCCTTAAGTAAATTTGACAGTTAACTGACAGATACGGCGCGACTAGTATCATGTCCTATGCCCCTATGGTATATTGCTATGGGGTATTGTGCTGCAGAAGAGGGCTATTCACGCTATTTACAACCTAGGTCCTAAAGAATCATTTAGAGAGAAATTTAAAGAAAATTCCCAATATACATGTATTTTTGATAATGTTCAATATAATATAAAAGACCAGTGCTGAGGCCTTTGAAAATGATAAAAAGTGAAGAAAAATAATAGTAGGATGAATCTCATTGGAAACGGAAGATTATATAACAAAAATGAAAGGAAAAATAAATTACGGGCGGTCTGATACGGGTGATTAAGGGTAAAAAACGGTTTAACTCGATTTCCGGCTAAACTGCGAGTCCTATGGAAATAAGTCAAATGGCAAAGGTGTAGGTAATAAAAAGTAGTTCTATAACTTTTGTTTTTACAATTTACCTCAAAATTTATGTGAAAAATTCAAAAAACCAAGTTTTTGGTCTTTTATTTTTCTTTTCTAAAATCAATTTTTTTTGACGAAATTTGGTGAAAATTTACCTTTTTATGTTCCAAATATACGGTAATTTATTAGTATTGAAATATTTATTTTTTCACCTTATTTTGACTCAAATATCGAAAAAGAACCCTATTAATTAGAATTGAAATATATTTTTTTTCACTTTATTTTGACTCAAATATTGAAAAAGAACCCTTATTTTCAATAGAAAATTCATCCGTCATAATATCAGCTTTTATTAAAAAATTTGTCTTTTCTCTGTTCGTCAAAATCTCTTCTTTCCGATAGTGTAAATAAATATAAATTATTATGGTAAATGTTCGGAAAATTTAAGCCCGTCTAATGGCGTTTAGAGAATACATACATGTTATTTCGTTACAGCAATAATATGGATTACTATTATTAGGTACAGGCCCTAATTGTGGACGGATTCTCCAGTAGTAGTACTATGTAGATAGAGCACAAAATAAAATTGATGTACTTTGTCACTCAAGGCTACAGCAAGTGAGTAGGGCTTTGTAGGTAATAATGTGATATTTATGGTCAGGTATGCAACTGGTTCATCAACGCGCGCCGGCGTATCCTGCCGGAGATGATCAGGCGAGAGGGACAAGACCCACTGCACTACACCATATCGCGACGCGGTCGGAAGCAGCTCAGTGGAGGCGCCGGCTCCAGCGGCAGTCTGATGGTCACTACGTGGGACGGCAGCGAGGTTGAGGTGAGCAGCCAGCCAGCCATCAGGGCCATCACTTGTACGAACTGCTGATGATCACATCACATTGTTAGAGAACAAATATTTTTTCATTACTCATACTCGGAAAGTAATGTTGTTTTGGTCTGATTATTGGGTGGAAAATGCTGCTTCCCTCCATAGAGAGGGAAAAACTCATACAAATTACTTCTCACCTAAGGGCCGGAAAGAACTTCAAAAATAGAACTGCTGTTTATAGTTTTATGTAAAAAAGAACTTATTAAAAAAAATGCTGCGGCCATGTGATTTTCTAAACAGCCAGTGTGAACTTAGCGCAAACTTCTTTGTGCGGAATAAACCGAAACAATTACGCGGTAAGTTCCATATTTGAAATTTAAAAAGTTGACATAAATTGGCGGGATACTAATCTGTGTTTAGATAAACAACTAGTTTTATTTTCCTCATATTCGAAATGAATAAAAGTATCAATTGCTACTCGGACTATAGCCGACCTCGTTGCGCTCGGGCGTCTAAATACCTCGGGAATTGATTCTTTCAACCCTCGGTTAACAATCTACTATTATACGCTTTATATTAGCTTCACTTGTATGTTTGTAACTGACTCTTTTAGACGCGATTTTGACCCACTTTAAACGGCCAGATTTCATTCAAACTTTGTAGATTTATCGAGAACCGATGACAATGCACTAATTTGATAAGATTATTCCATTATTTAATTTGCAAACTAAGATATATATTTTTTTTTTATCTATAGTCGATAAGGCAAGAATTGATGTTAATTTACTTAATAGTTTTAAAAATATATATGTTATTGTAAAAAAAGCGTGGGGTGATTTTTAAGATATTATTAAAATAATAATTCTTCTACACCCCACGCTTTTTTTACAATAAAATATAATTTAGATTAAAATAGATTTAGAGATTTATTTAGTTTTTGTAAACTATTATTTTTTTAGACTATGTTCTTTATCATTGGTTATAATTGTAACGAGTAACATCAATTGATGTTACCCATAAAGACTAGCAAAATGAGTTTTCAAATGTGGGTGTTAATATTAATGAAAAGATGTCAATGGTGAAACATCGAAATGTCTCTATCATCGCGTATTCCTGTTTTAGTGTTTTCTTTTCATTAACGTGAATTAGTTAGTTCCCTTGATAACGTTATCCTGCAAAGGCAACGAAACGTGGGTCGTTAAATAAAAATTTAACTTTTACGCAAAAACTTATCGTAAAAATTCAGCGTTTTTAATCCTAACATGATTTTTACCCAGTATTATGTTGCTGTACAATGTTGAAATACACACATCAAAAAAGTCTAAGTAACATGCATGATATTACAAATTTACCATTTATTTTAATTAATTTCTAAGTCTTTATTCACTCTTGCAAGTGCATACTTATGTAAACTTTTTTGTTATTGATGACATACTGGCCGGTTGTAAAAAAAAAATTCGATTGTTTTTTTTTTTCATAAAATTAAATGAAAGGGAATTTGTTTGAATTTAAGTGCGTTTTTATTGCTACGTTTAGTCTTGATTTTCTAATTTTACCAACCATTTAAATAAAATTAGCGACAAAATTGAATTGTTAGATATTCTTTACGTCATTTGACGGCAAATGAAATGCAAAGAGCTGTAGGGATGTTGCTAGCGGGAAGTAATTCATTCTCAGGTATCTCGGCATTTTGGTATTCATAGAAGTGTTATTTGTCGTATTTGGCAGCGCTACAATGATACAAGGGAACCCGTTGAACAGAATTCAGGCCGTAAAAGGAGTACAACCGCTCGAGAGATAAGTTTGAGGCTACGAAATAAAAGTGGTGTTGATGTAAGTCCCCAATCTGTGCTAAATCGACTGCATGAGTACGGCCTACGAGCTCGACGCCCAATTAAGTGCCCACCGATACGTCACGGGAATCGCACTCGTCGATATAAATGGTGTAGAGAACGCAGAACATGGACCCAGGAACAATGGGATAAAATCATGTTTTCCGATGAGTCGCCATTCGGGTTTAGGCCTGATACAAGAAGGGTGCGAGTGTACTGTCGGCCCGGAAATACTGAAAGGCATCAGGTTATTATTATATCATAGGACCCTAAAAATATTATTTTAAAAATAAAATACGTTATAATGTGAAAAACCATCCTAAAATTTAAATTAGTACATGTTGCTTAGACTTTTTTGATGTGTATTCCAAACCCACACTGTATTATTAATGAATACAATGTAAAGTTCGTCAAATTTGGGAGTAATTTTACATTGCGTTTATGATTAATACAGTAACTAGACTTATAGTACAATAACACAAATAAAATTTGAAAACAAAAAAGGACTCCGCGCAGTGATATTAGCAAGTGAAGTACCGTTATGCTAGTGTGTGTGCGGTTACGGGGGATACTAGTTACACAATTTTTTCTCCCTTAAATAATCATATATGGCCACAAATACTTATAAAGTATCGTTTTTACACTTTTTCCACAACGCACGACGGCATTTTTAAAATATTTTATTGAGACGCAAACTGATCTGACACAGACGATGACAATTCCCATAATGGCCGCCTATCGGCCTGTCGTAGTGTAAGTGTGTGCGTGGGGCTATGTATTTACACGTTAATCGGATTGTTTGGATGCTACACTGTTATGTAAGGTGACACGGAGTCCTTATTGTTTTACTAGTCCGTGACTGAAGCGCTATTTTAATTATTATTGATGTTGTATTGTTGGTTGTTTCCAGTTCCAGCCGGGAGCTGAAGGCGAGGGTGGGCAGGACCACGACTACGGTGACGGGCTGCTGGTGTACCGCAGCGACGGAGACGGCGACGAGCAGCCGCACGAGGACTCCGGAGACGCCGACGTGAAGTACGACCCCGCCGTGTGGCACTCCGTGATCCGCTACGACGACCTGCACCCGGCCAACAGGGGGTCAGTCATACTTGCACCAACAATTAAAATACTTTCTCTGATACTGGCTTGGTATTGATATAAATACACAAATAAAATTTGAAAACAAAATTTTATGAACTATGCGGTACTCGAACCCACGACCTCTGGCGTTCTGTGCCAGTGCTCTGAGCTAACCGTTCGAGTGACGTATCGTCATAAAATCTTGTATGCTTTGTTCAACTCTCAGGTTGTGGCTTCATCTACAGGATCCACTTTACAGTTGATAACCTGCTCAACCCCAATATTTGCATATTAGGAGATTGACTTGAGATGTCGCTTTTGTAAATCTAAACAATTTGTTTTTAAAGTGATAAGTTATCACGTTATCACTGATAACCGTCACTTCTAGGATTAATGACGCCTGAGGTTACTACGCCGTGGGTTCGAGTCCCGCATCGTTTATAAAATTTTTTTTTGTGTATTAATCCTAGAAGTGAGGGTTATCACTTTAAAAACAACAAATTATTGATATAAATGTTTATTGAATTAGGCTTTATTTTGCAAAAATCCATAATTATCCGAATGGTTTGAGTTTTCTTTAGTGTCTTAAGCTTCGTGCTAGAATTTGGGCGAGTCAACATCTCCTGAGGATGCCTCGTGTAGATGTGAAACACGTATAGAATGGATTAACATACAAATCTTAGCGGAATTTACACTTATCATTTACTTAGTTAAAATTATAGCTCTAATTGAAATACCTTCTCAGAAAGTACACCACGAAGTTATTGATGTGACATGGCTGAAAGTTCATCATGTACTTTGTACAAATATGTGGACAGAAAAGTTTTATGAAAACTAACTAACAAGTATGGTGTTGTTCTTTTATTTGGAAACTCGTTATTAGAACGTAGAAGTATCGATTACACTGCCACCAATTCGTAATGGTGCTTATTGTTCAGAAGATAGCATGAGTAAATTATTAATTAATAATGAGGTTCTTGCTACTTCTTCTCATTAGCTCAATCCTTTACGAAGTAGCTTCTATAAGAAAAACATTTTTTTTTGACATTCAATGAATAAAGTGATTTTGATTTGATTTAACTAGTAGTTTCCCGTTGCATTCGCAACTAAAAGTTTTTTTATCTCAATAAAATGTTTAAGTAGGGATAACAGAGAGAGTTGTCATACTGAAACATGCAGGGCAAGCCTGTCAGCCATTAAGTGACATCCCATTCTGCACAGACGTAGGACATGTAAATTTGTAACGTTATAAATGAATATATATTTAAAAAAAGAGTATGATAATAATGGGTGGAGTGTGTTGTCAGGTCGCTGGTGTCGGTGCGCACCGTGGACGGCGAGGACGCGGCGGGAGGCAGCGGGGCGCAGGCGCAGCCCGCCAAGCGACGATCACACAAGGTACACGCACACACACACACGCACTCACACACACACACACGCCTTGTCCCCGTCATAGTAGGCAGAGACAATAGAACGCCACTTGCTTCTATCCTTACAAACCTTACACGCTTCCTCTACAATCATTACTCGTTTTTTTTATGAAAATAAGGGACGACACGAGCAGGACGTTCGGTTGACGGTAATTGATACGCTCTGTCTATTACAATGCAGTGCCGCTCAGGATTCTTGAAAAACCCCAAAAACTCTGAGCGGCACTACAACTGCGCTCTTCACCTCGAGACATAAGATGATGTCTCATTTGCCCAGTAATTACACTAGCTACCGCGCTTTTGACCGAAACACAGTAATGCTTACACACTACTGCTTTACGGCAGAAATAGGCGCCGTTGTGGTACCCATAATCTAGCCAGCATCCTGTGCCAAGGAGCCTCTAACTAGTACTTTTCATACATGCTCACCGTTTCCGAGTGCTTCAGACCTTTACTTTTCTATGTTCTACGAGGTCTCCCGCGACCGACCTGCCCACACACACACACACTTGCCTTATATATTTGATAAGTCATTCTTTCTTACTTTATTATTATTTATTTCTTACTCACACAAGGTAACCGTTTAACAGTTGATAATCGCTTAAATGGCACCGTTTGTGGCTGTGATGTGGGGCGGGTCGTTCCCTTTTTTGATTGATTTAAAACAGTTGCAATGAGTTTCTTGCTTCTTCTTCTTCTTATTGTGGAGGTATATGTAAAAAAAATATGTCATCTCCTTGACCTAGATCAATAAAGTGATTTTGATTTGATTTGATGAGTCTGAAGGGTGCCGTAGCTAGTGAAATTACTGGGCAAACGAGACTTAACATCTTATGTCTCGAGGTGTCGAGCGCAATTGTAGTGCCGCTCAGAATTTTTGGATATTTCAAGAATCCGGAGCGTCATTATATTGTAATGGGCAGGGCGTGTCAATTACCATCAGCTGAACGTTCTGCTCGTCTTGTCCCTTATTGTCACAAAAAGCCCGTATACTCTTTTATCCTCTTCCATAAATGGTATGTGATCACCATTATAGTTCATGAATTGACATGAACCGGTATACATATATAAAATGCAAGTTTTCTTATGTTAATGGTAATAATCTGTGCTAATATTGAACTAAGTTTTATTTTCTTATTATATCTGAAACAAATATTCATGCAATAATTAGACTATAAGACTAAGTAATAAGTGTGTGTGTGTAACAGGTGAAGGAGGGAGTGGAGAAGGACAAGTTCAAGTGCTTGTACCTGCTAGTGGAGACGGCGGTGGCCGTGCGTCAGCGGGAGAAGGAGCAGGGCGAGGAGGTGGTGGCGTAGTGGGAGCACCAACACACGGGTAAGGAGTACCCAGCTCTACAGCCAACTGTAGCTGTGGGATTTTTTTTTAATAACATGTTTATATATACTATCTTTGACTCATTTCATCTGCAGTCCCCCTGAAAACAAGATCTAGAAAGGTCTTGAAACCTCAGGTTAACTAAAATAAAAATGTTTTACGCAAAAATGTAATGTAAAACTTTTACGCAAAATTGTAATGTAAAGCCGTTACAATTATACGCGTTTTAATCCCTTAAAAGTGTTTTATTTAAATTATATATTATGTATATATATAATTTAATAATGTTTGTCAGTGTGATGTTCGGAACTCTTGTGATCTGCCAATATTAACGCTTGTTCAAACTACAAACCAATCGTAGGTTCTGAGGGATTTGGTGTTTTGGACTAACATTCACACGCATGTCCCACACTCTCCAGTCCACAACTGTCCCTATCGGAAGTCAAGCTCTTGTCTATCCATGTACTCATGCTCATTCTCATTAGGAAATATCTCTGATAAAATTTCATATATTAATTATTATTTAAATGGTAAAACTTTTTAAACATTTTTATGTGGTCCTTCTTAAATTCATGTTGACAAATATAATCAGTTGTTACTTACTCTGGTCCCCTAAAATACAAAATTTCCTACTTAACACACTTCACTGTAAACTATGGCAAAATTCCCCCTTACTACTCTAGCACCACTCTGGAGGATCTGCTAGATACTGTTCCCTCATGTGCTAGTTCTCCTTACCTCTATGCTATCGTAGTTCTCCCTGCATCTATGCCTTATGCTATTGTGGCTTTGAATACTGTAAGCACTATTAATGGTATATTTGACAACATGGCTAGTCAATTACTATCGTGTGCAATATGGGGAAACTGAAAAACCCACAGATTTAAGCAGAGTTTTATGTTGCTCATTGCCCAACCGCATAAGCCTTGCAGGCGGGTTTTAGGCATGTAGACTTACAAATCTTAGCGAAATTGACACCTTATCTTAGGTGGTTAGGTATCATAACGTTTATATAATTATGCATTTCCAAAAAATAACGTGCTGCTGTCACGACTTCACCCTCTAGTTGGCTGTTAAGTAAACTGCCATGTTAACCCGCTAGTTGTGTGCAAATGAAATATGGAGTAATGATTTAATGACTATTTGTGATTTTAATAATAATAATATCTCTGTATTGAATGAACCCATTTATAATGTTAATCATTGTTTCAGGCATGCAATGGGATGTTATAATAAGTTAGCCCCAGTTAACAACTTCCTTACTTCAACAATAAATCTTTGCCGTGACTTGTGTATTTTACAAAGATTACAATACTGGATGATTCATTTATTTATAATTAGATTATGATTTTAATTAATGCCAAGTGTATATAAATTCGTATCTGAAAGCTACATTGGTTTAAGTGAATCCCACTGAGAGTATCCTCCACATGTGTGTTTGTTTTAATGACCTATGATGTCATAGCTTATGACAACAAAAATGGCAGGCATTTAGAGTTTCCGCGTCCGATGCCTATTTGTAGCAAGTCTTAAATACTGAAAGTTTTAATTTTAAACATATTCGTATTATTTATGTGTTATTATGTATGTGTTTAATCCATATTGTTATACACTATGTTAAAAAAACCCTGTACGATTATTTACACAGATATGAAGTAGAATGCGGAGACACCACAAAAATAAAATAAAAAATCAAAACCTCTTGGGATAAATGCTACGATTAAAAGAACTTTTAAATTTCATATTAAATGTTTTCAAAAATCTTGAGAGAAAGTGATACCTATTTATTCTATCAGTAAACTAAGGTCATCGCCCTGACCTCGGTCCAATGGCGTAATTAATTATTAATACAAGACTGTCGTTTTTGCCGACTCCCACCCGCACGCCCATCGCAGGGTACATGAATGAAATGGGTGTGTGGGCGGGGAAAAATGGCAATAAAATGGCCACATGCAGAGGTGTCCAAACTTTTATAATCGGGGGTAACATTAATAATCTTCTTCTTTTACTTTTTTTTAATATGCTTATTTCCTGAAAATAAATATTTATATCTAATCAATACTTGATACCAATATACGCCTCAAGATATAGTACGGGGTTTTTGTTAACATCCTACATATATATACATATAGACTGTTAAAAATAAATATTAGTTCTTATAATTGTCAAAAGAAAATATGTAAAATTAGTTATTCTGTATTTAATTCGAAGACTAACTAAAACTGAGTTGAAAGTAGAGATTTTCCAGAGAAACCATAGTTCCTAGATGTGTTGAAGTAAATAGACTGAGAAGAAATAATATTGGCCTACTACCATCTAAAAGGCTATTTTAACATTCTTGTGATTCCTCTGGTGTTACAAAAAAAGGGTCAGCTGTGTTCTTACTATCCGGTGTCTCGCAGCCAGCTTGCCCTCTTATGTCTTAAAAATACTTGTAACTGTAATCGCGATAGAATACATTATTCCCGTTGGAAGAAAAGTCCTTACACGTGACGAAATACTTCTATCATTTTAATAAAATACAAGGCTGGTTTACATAGTTCCCTAAGTTACTAAAACGGCAAATATTCTGATTTTCTGCAGCTGTTATTGAGTTATAAAATTCCTAACACACCTGCTCAAAATATAAAATATTATTCATTTTAGTAGATATTCTTTTACAAGATATTAACGATAGTGTAACCAAATTGCAATCCGGGTTTGTGAAAAATTAGAGGTATGCACCGACAAAGAATTCAGTAACCATTTATAACCATGTAAACCAGGGTTGCTCTAGCAACGCCCACATAATTAGCAATCGTCAAGTGTTAGATACTGTTATAAATAGACTATCCGCTAGTTGCAGAAAGCATGCATAAAGTTAATGTTTCATTAAACATAATACCGTCACTTCCTTTTTCATTGTGACAGACAAAGATAGCAAATCTTTAAATATACTTACTGCAACTGGTGGTATAATATGTATAATGCGGTAAATATATACTATCTGTATAACATTAGAATTATGCAATATACTACATGTTTATACAAAATCGTATTGGTGTATTTTAAACTTTCTAAAATATTTTATCATCGATTATGAAGTGTATTAATATTCATAGAACTTTGTACAATGTCTCTATTGTTTTATGCAAGACGATTACAATAATAAATAATCTTATGTAGTACTTTTGTACCCATTTGCAAATGATGTTGGAAAAGACGTGATTTCTTTTATTTAATGAAAGGGAAGTCCTCACCCAAAGCAAGGTTTCTTTAAGTGTATTATTGTATCTATTGTTAATCTGGATCATCAACAAAACATGATTGCAAAAAAATGTTGGGGAAATGGAATTACAGGAGCTCTTTTACCAAAATCGAAAGCCGAAGTTTCGGTCCGAAACGAAAGAACGACGAACTTCGAATTAAATCCTATTATTATCAAAGTACTTCGGATCATGGATTTCGTTTCAGAACCATAGACATAACCATTAAAAGTAAATGTCAAGTGAATTTTGGAATAAGGTAAAAGAAAGATAAAATGTCTAATCGCGAACTTCATATCGAGCTTCGGATCCGAAACACTTTCGTAATACGAAAATGTTCGATCCGTCAACCGAAACTTCGTATTTCGATTTTGGTAAAAGGGCTCCTGTTCGTAAATTGTAAAAGTTTGTATTTATATAATTCATGTTTGATTGTGGTTTGGTTCGTACTGAATGCCTATGTGTCAATGCTGTGAAATAAAATTTTAATGTAAAGCTATCAATGGCGTTCTATGCACATATAAGGACATATTATTTGCAGTCTGATAGAACGGTAAAAGTGTGTTTAAAGACAATGTAAGCACACTTTTCTCCTTAGTTGAGTGTCAACTGTCACTGTTCGAATCAAATCTGAACTGAATAAATAGCGAATCCGTTAATATTCTCGGATACTGTAAGGCCGTATTCAAAATATTTTAATGTATTTATTTTGTTTTTCATAAAACACATAGTACGCATAATTTTATAAAAGAAGAAGTACTGTATCTATCATCTTGCGGTTGCTCTAAGAAACTTAAGCCATTGTCGTCAACAACTGAGTGCAATCATATATTATTACTTTATAAACTATCATTGTTTTAAACTCTAACAATATTAAACACGGGATGTTTATCATAATAATCAAGGATTTTAGTTTTGACAATATTTCAAATCGATTTACCTCCTATTACTGCGTCGAATATCGTATAAAAATACTTGAGTATTTGTGGTTGATCCCCTTAATCCTGTTAATAATCAGCGAATTATGTTGTTTCTTTTAATATATCTACATCAAAGTACTTGTAGTGCGCGGGCCCCGAGTAAGTAGAATATCTTCTTGTCGTTTCTAGTCATTGACGTGCAATAAACAAATTGACTCACAGTCACACTCAAAAATTGTCCGAAGCAAAACTCTGCCGACGCGTCTCCTAGATAGAGTTTTCGTTCATAGACTTTGAACATTACTGTCATCATCATCAGCCGGAAGACGTCCACTGCTGGACACTCCCTCAAAGATCTCCACGACGATCGGTCCTCCGCTGCCCTCATCCAACGTATTCCGGCGATCTTGACCAGATCTTCGGTCCATCTTGTGGGGGCCTACCAACACTGCGTCTTCCGGGACGTGGTCGCCATTCGAGGACTTTACTGCCCCAACGGCCATCTGTCCGTTGAACTATGTGCCCTGCCCACTGCCACTTCAGTTTCGCAATCTTTTGGGCTATGTTAGTGACTTTGGTTCTCCTACGGATCTCCTCATTTCTAATTCGATCTCGCAGGGAAACTCCGGGCATAGCCCTCTCCATGGCTCTCTGAGCGACACTGAGCTTTCTCATCAGGCCCATCTAATGAGGTGTGAATTTAAATGAAGGATGCTTGGATATTTTTTGTAGACCCTTTACTAGGCGATTGGGAGTCTATTTGTACAAAGTATGTCAATGTTTCAGCACAAGATGCAAAAGATGAGAGAAATAATATTGTCAAATCGAAACAAACTTATTTTATTATTAAATTATTATATATGTGCTTACCCAGACTGCTCTCCCGGCATTCCGCCTCGTCTCACTCATGTCGCCTATTTATCGCGAAGATGTTCTACTTACTTTGCCTACACTTATACGAGTTAGTGGTCACGATGGTATTGTATTTAGCATTAAGTATACAGGGTGATCAAGCACATCATAAGTTTTATCTTATAAAATATATCCTACAATCGAAGAAGTATATTTCGTGAAAAATATTTTATAACCGAAATATCACATTTGCACTCTGTACAGATGCGACGCAGGGTCGAAGTTATTGTTAAATTTGAATCTGCACAATGCATAATTTCATATGTGAGAGTGCATTCTCGATAATCATATGTTCACGATATAAATTTATGCATTAATGATAAATGAAGGTCAGAGAGTTTTATTTTAATTTAATATTGTTTTAAGCAATTGAATAAGGTTTAAAATATGTCCGGTGTTTCGTTAATATTTCGTTTGTGCGTCTACGGTGATCCGCAACAATAATATTATGGCGTTTTAACTACAAGCGCGGAAGCGAATTCAACGCGAACCGAACAAGCGAAACACATTAGGTACAGGATGTAGCTTATTATTCCGTGTTTACGTGTATTCACAAGTAAATCTTGTGTGCGATATAACACTCGGTAGAAGTTCCATGACGCCTACTTTTTTATGTTACCTCATCAAACTAAAACATTAAGGTTTTTTTTCAAGTACCTACTAGAGAATATGATTCACCGTGATTGTAACATGAGTCAACTGTACTCAAGTCAATCAGTTTCTGTTAAAGCGTTTCTAGAGATAACACGAATTTTGCAGATTTTTTTTTGTTTAAAATATGCATTCTTGTGTATTGCGAACTTTCGTCACTTATTTTAACAGATGATGACATATCGTCACAGTGACAACTGGCAACTTGTATCATATAAACATTGAATGAATGTTAAAGTTCGAAGTGCCTGGCCCGTGTGCCCTATCATTAGTTGAGAATGGCAATACATAGGACATAATAGCTCAATGAGTTAAACCGGTCTTTCTATTTGAAACTAGATTAAAACATACAATAGTACTCACAAGTTTCAACTTGAACTATTAATTATTATGTCTACTAATAATGGCAAATCTTGTTATAATAAAATTGTCCACAGTAATCCACTTTCAACTAGTAAAAACCGGTTATAGGTAAAAGGGTTTCGCTCCGCGTTCGCGCCGAGTTCGCTACCGCGTGATAACAAGGCGTCAATGTATCTGTGGTAGTGATTTATCTCCAGAGACATAATGAGGAATGATTGGTTTATAATTTTAAGTTCGTGTGTAAGTTGGATTTTAGTTATTGTTTAAGGCCACTTTTATTTTCACCTGAGTACAATACTTAGTATATTTTTATAATTGGTACTCCTGTATATACTTGTGTAAGTTTGTAACTTGTTAGTGACTAATATAATATTATTTCGCATTGTGAAGTTTTAATTATATACTCCGGTATATTATCCTTTTTTTTCTTCATTTTAGAGAACAAAGGACGATTTAAATTTCAGTGCAGTTGATATTAATACTATTTTTGTGCTGCAGAAGAGGTCTTTTCGCGATATTTATAACCTAGGTCCTAAATAATCATAAGAAGAGAAATTTAAACACAAATATGTTAATATAAAATAATAACTACATTCACAAAAACAACCGAATCAGTAATCGATTGTAGAACGGTGCCTTGTATGTTACTCGAGCACTGTCGGAGTGATTCTATTTATTTATTTATTTATTATTTATTTATTTAAAACATCACAAAATCCACAGATCTTAAAATAGGTTATCATAATACTATTTTGTAGGACTTACATCTAATAATGGATTTACAATTTTTTTAAAAAAGACATGATATTTGTGCGTGTGGGGTTTGGTGAGAGTGCGTGTGTGTGTGCATGTGTGTGTGTGTGTGTGTTTGTGAATTACTCTAAATTTAACCTTCCTTTAGATTTTTACTAACACTCCTTTTAAAGCAGCCTTTACTGTTATTAAAAAGTTCAGTACTGTTGAATTGCTTATTATAGTTGCATAGAGTGCGACAGATTACCGAATTTTCATAATAATTAGTATGACTCAGCGGGACTTGGAATAGAGGTGTGTGTCTAGTGCGAGCTGACGGTACTCGTAATTGTATGAATAGTTCAGTTATCTCTGTACTGTCGATCCTACCATGAACTATGTTATGAAGGAAAGAGAGATCCAGAACCATGCGCCTGTCCTCAAGTGTCATCATATTGTGAAACCTGCAAGATTCGGGGTAGTCCACATAATTGTGTCGTGCGCGATAGTTGATATGTTTTAAAAATTTTGCTTGTATGTTTTCAATTTCTTGGACATGTGTTATGTATCGTGGGTTCCATATATTGCTGCAATATTCAAGAATACTTCTTACGTAAGCATAATATAGTATTTTAATACATTTTATGTCTGAGAAAGGTTTACTAACGCGCAGAATAAATCCCAAATTTTTGTATGACCTGGTGACTATTTCTGATAGGTGTTCATTGAAGGTCATTTTAGTGTCCATTAAAACTCCTAGGTCATGGATTAGGTTAGTTTGCTGAATGATCGTGCTATCTATATTATAATTGAAGTTGATGGTGTTTTTCTTTCTGGTGAAAGTAATAAACTTGCATTTGCTTACATTAATTTTTATTTTATTAGTCTTATAGTAATTGTTCAAATTATTTAGGTCAGTTTGGAGTTTAAGACAGTCAGTTGGATTATTAATACGTAAATAGATTTTTGTGTCGTCTGCGTACATAAGAAATTTTGCGTATTGAAAGCATTTTCCTACATCATACAAGTATGCGGCATATAACAAAGGTGAGAGCGCCGAGCCTTGTGGTACGCCGGAAGGGTTGTCTGTGTAATCTGAACGATGCCCACCTACTACTACTGCCTGGCAGCGATTGCGCAGGTAAGATTCGATCCATCTCAAGAGATCACCGCAAATACCTAGCTCCTGTAACTTTCGTAGCAGGATGGTGTGGTCTACTCGGTCGAAGGCTTTCTCAAAGTCCGTGTAGATCACGTCTACCTGCGAGCCACCATCCATACCCTTCAATATGTCGTTAGTGAAGATGGCTAGGTTAGTGTTAGTGGATCGACCTTTTATAAATCCATGTTGTTGTTCAGGTATATTGCAATACAACGTTCGATAAAAATATTGATGAGCTATTTTTTCCATCAGTTTACTAAGTGTATTAAGTATTGAGATCGGGCGATAGTTCTCAATGGATGTCTTCGTGCCCTTTTTGTGAATAGGTACTATATGGGCCGTTTTCCAAATTTTCGGGAAGTAACCCTCACGAAAACATCGGTTGAACAGACATGAAATAGGCTGCGCAATACACTTCGCACACTTGGTGTAAAACAACGCTGGTATTCCATCACTACCTGCTCCTTTAGTAGTATCAATGTTTTTGAGTAGTTTCATTATAAAATTTTCATTCGTATGAATAGTGTGTAGTGGATCGTGAGCAACAATATTTCCAGGCACTGATTGATCGTTAGATGAATTATTAAAATTTCTAGAGAAAAAATTGTTAAATGCGGAGCATATTTCCTTTTCCGAGTAAAGTTCATCATTTCCATCGAACATCAGCTTAGGGTAGTTACTGTTATTTTTTCTTCTGGATTTAACGTAAGACCAGAGACTTTTGGGGCATGTCTTTATATTATTTTCTGATGTTGTTAAAAATGATTTATAGTTGCTACGTTGCAGTGATTTAACTTTGGCTCTTAAATAGGAAAACGTTTCATATTCTAGTTTATTGTTATATTTTTTCCAATAAAAATGTGCTTTAGCTTTTTCTTTAATGAGTTTTATTAATTCACGACTATACCAAACGGGATATTTATTCGTAGGAGAGAGAGTTACGTGGGGTACAAATTGTTGTATGGCATTGTTGACTACTGTGTAGAAGTTGTTAACGGCATCCTCTACACTACAGGTAATAAGCAGTGATGGCCAGTCAGTTGATGATAGAAATTCGGTAATTGCATTGTAGTTACCTTTTTTAAATAATATAATTTTGCGTACTGCATTTTTCATAGAGGGAATTAATATGTCTACAGCATTTATCACTAAACAGGGATGATACTTGTCTTCTTTTAATAAGGGACTATCTGATTTATTTACGTTCAAGGAAAAATTTGCAAAAACTAAATCTAGCGTATTATTGTGGGAGTTTGTTGTTGTGTTGAATTGATTCATTCCGAGATAGGATGTTTGATTTAATAGAGTGTTTGCGCTGTTCTGCACGTCAAGAGAACCCTTTTTTAAAATGCATGAATTACCTGAGGACCATGAGATGCAAGGTAGATTAAAATCTCCTGCTAAAATAACATTATCATTTGGATGTTTATCAATAATGTTAGATAATACTTCTAATAATATATCTATTCTCGCTGGAATATGCTTATCGGGTGGTAAGTAGACAACTCCAACGTGTAGATCGTGCTGCAGTCGTGAATGCGGGGCGCCGGGCGCGGGAGGCGAGCGGTCAACCAGTACACCGGCCGGCACAGTCGCCCACACGCACTCGAGATCGTCGCGTTGCCATTCCGGGCGAGCTCGGGCACAAAGCCGAGCTGCACTCAATATCATTACGCCACCGCCGAGTGAGCCGCGGTCACGCCGGAGCACTGTGTACCTGTCACTACACAACTCAGTGTCAAGAATGCCATCGCATAGCCAAGTTTCGGTTAATAGAACTATATCAGAGTCACAGGTTAATACATTGTTATAAAAATCGATCGTCTTTGTTCTAAGCCCGCGTATGTTTTGGTACACTAGTTGCACTTGAATATTATTTGGAGTCATTATAAATCGCAATATAATAAATATATTATAATCTGCTTCTTTAGAATTAGGTTGGTCTGTAATGTAAATAACGTTAAATAAGAGTATTGTATCCGTGCTTCATGTGATAATATTGTGAAATTTGGAGTGTTATAGGAAATGTATTTGTTGATGTATTGTGTTAGCTGTGAGTTATTGAGTATTATAAGATGTGTTTGTATTAGAGAATAACATAACAAATGTAATAAATGGTTTAACAATAATAGAATAATAAATTTTGATAATAGAATGGTTGTTACATTTTCCCCAAATCTGACACACTTATTATAGGTATGGGAGGTGAAGTATCTGTTTTCCTTACGTAAATTCGGCAGTTTTTTGTCCAAACATGCTTAAAGTTGGTTTCTGATGCCTTCTTTTTGCAAGATTTTAGTAGTTGTTTATTAGACTTAGTGAGATGCTCGTTTATATATATGATTTTACTTTCACCTTCCATTCCCAGCGTCCTGCTTGATATGTTACGGTGCTTTCGTGCAGCTGCCACGACGGCGTCCTTGATGGATCGTTGCCTGAATCGCGCAACGATGGCGCGTGGGACCTGCGCCCCGGGTCGGCGAGCCTGCACCCGGTGCGCAAACTCGACATCGCCGGGCTGCACTTTGACCCCGACCTGCGCGGCAATCTTCACTACCACATCCGTCGTACACTCATCTTTCGCCTCGGGCACTCCGACCACCTCGATGTTTTGCAGCCTGACCCATTGTTCATGGCGAGTGTGTTCATCCTCAAGGTGTTTGAAGCGGGCTGTCACAGTTTGTAGTTCCTCGCGTAACTGCTTATTTTCATCGCGTATGGTTTTCAGTTCCGCCTTTGTGGATGAGTAGAATTTAAGCATGTCATCATATTGACTACTCATATGCTTTATACAGTCTTCGAGGCCCCCAATTTTCTCGCTTAGCTTTTGGAACTGTGATGTCATGTTACACTGGAGGGCTTTTAACATATTTTCGTCATCCACATTAACCTGGTGCTGTACCTGGGGTGTATCAATGCTTCTCTGCGGTGATGTGAGTGTTGCTGGTGTACGCTTCTTTGTGTTTACGTGTGCATCGAATTTTGCGTGTGCACGGCTCATTTTCATCAATCAAATGTTTGGTGATTGGTAAATGTAAAACTTTAAAGAAAATTAACGTATAAAGCCACTATAACACACAGATTACTTTAAACACGACTTTATATATTTTTATACGAGGAGCACAAGAAATCACGTCTACACTACTAAAATGGCGGCGCTGTATTTCATTTGCGTCCACCAGTATTGTCTGAAAGAAATCAATTGGAGCGATCCAACATGCTAATCCTAGAATTTTTTGCTAAAATTTAAACAATACCACACCTCATTCCTAATGAAGCGACCGCCCACATGTTTATTTATGAAATTTTATTTAAAAAAATAATCATTAGAGAATGCATCTTCACCGCAAAATCGGCACGTCACTTGTTCATAGTCAATGTTGTTAGTACAATGTCAACTGAATTTAAAGTTTGTCGAAAATCTAATTTGAATCCTATAATCCTTTTACCAAAAGTTCATTTTCCACAAATGTATCCATATTTTTGAACACTGTGGTCTATATTTTGGCGATTTGTGTGTAGCGATATATTTGGTGCTTTGAATGTAGCTATGCTTATGACGTTTATGGTGTCCCAATATATTTGACTACTTTGAATGACGCTATTTGATCAATTTCGGTGAATCGATGTATATGGTAACGATGAGTGTTGCCATTTTTTTGAATACAATGGGTGACGCTGGCTGTACATACTCCTAGGTATCTAATTTAGCACAGTAATACTTTCTTCAATGCGAGTTGTAAAGTATTTTGGCCTTTAATAGGTTTTCTGCTTGTAGCAGTATTATTTTATGTAAATAGGCCAAAAATAAGAGCCGAGTAGTAGGAAAATGGTGTCTGATGTCTTTTTTGGGCGCCTAACCTCTGGTTGTAGGTACCCATAACCCATTACATAATAAATAGTACCTATATCTGTGGATATAGATATAAATTTACTAATTTTCAATGAATTAAGAATTCAACGAAGGTGCCAACTGAGTACGACCTGAAATGAATCTTAGGAGCAAGTTAAAGAAGAGAGAGGTTTACTGAGTGAATCCTCTTTATCTTTATTCTGTGGTTGTGGCCAGATATGAATAATAATAAAGATAAATAAAACAATTCATTAGATTTCATAATTTATTGTCACCATCAAGTTTGCTGTCGCTTACGTAGCTCTTCGTTTAGCGTTGCCGTCGGGCCCAGGAGAGCTTCGCTTCCCCACGCTCGCCTCCTTATCAGCCACTCCGATGACCACCTGCGTCGGAACTGCCAGTAGAATGCTGTCGAAACTGACGTTCTTATCTAGTTCGTTCAAATCTGAAGAGAGTTTTTTATTTAAGCTTGTGATGACGTATCCGCGACAGGGTCATTGTTTTCATGAAATATAAAGCATGTAGACCTGGTGCAGAAGAAGTGAGACTAGAGCATGCTTTGTATCACGAAGCAGTTTCGTTTATAGCTTTTGTACTTAAAAATGTGACTCCTGCGAGGCTTGCTTAATGTGGACTACCTATCACTAATCACTTTGCTAATACGTACTTATGCTTAACTTTGTTTCCCGAACTTAGTCATAAATAGACTGAATATCCATTCAAAAGCGATATAACAGTAGGTACATAAAAGCTCGTTAGGCCCTTTACAGACGCACACGTTGCGCACTACAATTGGATACGATACTTACATTCTTCGACAAATGTAAGGTTTCCTGATTTTATATTGTATTTATTGCTGTAACTTTTCCTCGAACGTGTGATTAACGCGTTACAAATAACCAAACGCAAGCAATGAACACGTCACAATAATTAAAGTTAGACTTCATTTAACAAGAGCGTTGAAGCAACAAAACTCGAAAGATTATGTTGAATCAATTTTCATCACGTCAATGTCACTGATAGCAGTTGATCAACTAAAATACATTTTCATATATTCTTATTGACGAATGGCACGTCTACATGTCAAATTTAATATTCCCTGTGAGGACATTCTGAATAATCAATGTTCAAACGTATTGCAGTCACTGTCCGTTTGATGATTTAAAAGTCTAAACCGATACTTGAAACTCTGAACAAAACATCTTCTGAAATACTTGTCCACAATTTTGATATTTGTATTTCGGTTTGAAGCTAGGATGAAGTACTTACCTACATACCTGAATGTGACAAGCAAACAATAATACCATGTATGAACAAGATCATCGTGTACAATCACAAAAAATGGACGAAAACTACTGTATATGCAAACTTCAGACGGTAATTTCCGAAAAAGGCTCGCCACTAGACGGGCTATGGCTAAAGCTGTGCTAACAGCCTCAAGTTATTTTGCGTGCAACCAGTGCATAGCCTTCATGCATCCAAATAATTATAAAATAAAGAAATTAAAAATATATTAATAGAAAAGAACCACCACAGTAAAAATGAATGATAAAAACAAAAATCATCAATATATTATTAAGTTATATTGTGTATTCAAAACAAAGTAAAGTTTTAACAGAAAATAACAGATGTTCTAGTCATTAAGGGTGAATAAAGATTTCTATGAAACTATTAATTATAAATGATTAACAATTAATGAATTATTGCATTTTCAATTAAATATGTACAGAATAAAAGATAACATCTGCTCTTTATTTATTTAATCCAACGTGAGAACGCGATCAAACACCTCAGAGTAGGTACTCATAAGAACATGTAAAGAACCACCGTTATAGGATAGTGAAAGAGGGTAGAACAATAATTAAAAACAAACTTTTCGTCGTTTGGCCAATATGAAATAGACCAACACTCTGGCCATAGCCACAAGTACGGTAATAAAATTTCACGAGCTATCGTTAGGCCTCGTGGGATCCGTTTAGAGTTTACGAGTTTACACTGCATCTTATAGATATAGGGAAAAATGCAAAGTACACTCAAGCCATTTTTTTGAGCTTTGTTGAAGCCGAGTCTAGTAAGTACATTTATCAAAGATCCCATTTCACTACGGAACAAGCAAATAATGATAGCATCACATGCATTGCAACAGATCTCGTGTATTAGGGAAACTTATTTGCGGCGTGCAGTATGAAACTGCCCAAAAATTTTTTGGTTCATTTTATTCCATAATGTTTAGTATTTTTTATAGGCTTATAGCTTTCATTTATGGTCGGGCAAGATTTTGTGACGCAAAACTGCACAAACGGACTACGCTATTAAATCGCTACGATAAACTGTTGTCGTGTGTATCGGCCATTAGGCCTTTAACGATATAATGTTATATTTTCTTCTATTTAAAAGCATTCGCGATATATATTCATAAACACATGTAAGAATTTTTGATTTTAACGCCACGCTTCTTAGAATTCTCATTCCAATAAGGCCTAAGTGTTGTACGCTTATAGTAATTTTAGTGATATATCCTACATCTTCTGTGTATGTTCACCTATCTAGTAATCCAGCTAACCAGTCTCTTTGTCCTTCATGAGCTGTTTCAATCTAAACTCCTCCTGAGCTTGTCTCTGCCGCCGCTTCCGTTCGGCGCGCGCCTCTTCTTCGTTCGCCACCTGTCACCAACCAATACTCTCTGGAATCTACACTAAAGTAGGTATTTTTTTAATGAAAATAAGGGACGAGAAGTACGTTCAGCTGCAGTGCCGCTCAGGATTCTTGAAAGACTCAAAAATTTTGAGCGGCACTACAATTGACGCTCGTCACCTTGAAACATAAGATGTTAAGTCTCATTTGCCCAGTAATTTCACTAGCTACGGCGCCCTTCACACCGAAACACAGTAATGTTTACACATTATTGCTTCACGGCAAAAATATGCGCCGTTGTGCTACCCATAATCTAGCCGGCATCCTGTGCAAAGGAGCATCTCACTGGTATATAAAGCCTAATCAATATAGAAATTATTTGAAATGGCGATTGCAACCGTAGACTAACAATTTTCTAGCGTTCCTATAGAGAAAGAGAACACCTGTAACGGAGGCGATGCAGGAGAATAGAAAAGGTAAGCGAACCTGTTGTTACTGTAACCAATGTTGATTGTCAAGTCGTAAACAGTCAGACACGCTAACCAGACTACTAGCTAACGCACACATTGACAAATCAAAATAGGTCGCAGGTCGTATATTCGCTAGTATTTTCTAAGTCTATGGTAACAGCAGTACAGTTAGCAAAAAAAGTAATACTATCTTTCCGCTAAACGAATCGAGTCATTAATTTGAATTGACGACCCCTATAGCCCAGTGGTTAGTGACCCTGCCTACTGAGTTAGAGGTCCCGGGTTCGTATTCTGGTAGGTGCAATCATTTATATGATGAATATGAATGTTTGTTTCCGAGTCATGGATGTTTATTTGTATTGATGTATGTTTAAGTAAGTATATTATAGTAAATATATTGTTGTCTTATGCCCATAGTACAGGCTATGCCTAGTTTGGGGCAAGACGATTTGTGTAAGAGTGTGTCAATATTAATATAATATAATACAAGCAGTACTGCCGCGTGTGAGTAGGATAGTAATAGGGTATGACAAGGAAAGTCTTTTAGATTTCTTTTTGCTCCGATATACACTTATGCCTGCTGGCTTTTGCCAAATAACTAATAGGATGTATTAATTAAATTAATTCATTCCTCGATGGTTGGTATTTTTTTGATTACTACATATTATGTCAAATAGTTGATAGTAGATATAATGAATATGCGATATATTTATATAGCCCATATAGTTGCTGAGCATGACGCTTTTAGTAAGGTCGGTATATTATTATTTTAGCTACAATCAGAATATTACCTTATTATTAAAGAGATAATTTCTTTATTTACAGAGCACCGAGTACTCCCCTTTATCGTAAAAGCCTCGACAGCTGTATGTGTGTAATGTACCTACACAACGTTATTTTAAAATCACCACCAAAAACTGTTTTTCAGATATCTGCCACTACTAAAAACAACGTCAAAAAACAATCAAAAACGAAAATCATATAATTACAATCTCTTCAACTATTCTTCAAATAAAGATTTTTTTTGGTAATTAAAAACTGGTGTACAATTTATACATACCTATTAAGAAATATAAATCAATCAAACCAATCAATCAATACAAAGAACGCCAAAATCACTTTCTGTTTGATTCAACATAACTGACAATTAAGAGTACACTTACTTAATATATACAATTCAACTCGATTTGACTTCATTATGTTAAAGTGAATTCTATACCTATTTTTTATACAAACAATTAAAATCAAAATGGGCCGAACCAAAATATAGATAATTAAAAGTTGCGTCCATTTCAAACATTTTATTATGAAAACATTAACCACACAGACCATTGCAATAAAACTTATTCTACCGTACTCAGATCATATTCCACACATCTAGAACATTCCAACATCATTGAGCATGACCGCTGCTCTGTCCGCAACAAACAAACCTTACGAAATATAAATTCGTTATAAGTTTTATTCCAATGTATAAATACAAGATACTATATTATACTGTATACTATAAAAATTACTGTGTAATCTTTGAACCGTGTACGTACAGCTTAATGGTGACTAATGCAAGACCTTATCCCTACTAATGTTACAAATGTGAATGTTAGTTTCTTTAGAACCAATTTTGGTGAAATCTGGTACAACGAAAGTCTAAAGCTTGGGAAAGGAGATAGGCTACATTTTATCCCGGAAAAATTCATTGTTCCCGAGGGATTTATGAAAAACTGAAATTCACGTCGATGAGCTATAGCAATCTTCCTCGAAATAACATTCATTAAATATGCTGGGAACGAGAGCGAAAACGCGAACCGGAACTGGAATAGGACATGAGATAATCTTCAATTCCAAACTTTCTTATTATTTTTAAAAAACCCTTTATCTACTCGGACGAATTATTCAAGGCAACAGCTTAGATACAACAAGATATGACTTGTTCAACAATTTGTGTCCAAATGAACAAACATAGCCTATTTTGAAGTTATAACTTATACTTCTTTTAGCGTGTTGGGGAAAAATTGTCTGAATGAATTTTTACGATGCACACCGACACCCTGACGTTAGCTGGTCAATTAGACCATTTGTATCATACTTCAGCTACCATAAGCCTCTTGGAACTCATTTCTACTGAACCACAGCCAATAGACGAGAATTAAATAGTTCTTGCATGCATAAATTCGTAGATACGCACATTTTTATGGGGACCACGAGGAAGTTTTAGTCATTGTATCGTAGGCATTCGTAGATTCAGGTATACTTTGTTATTTATGTCTAGTAGGTGGAAAAAGATGGAGATAAATACAGGAACACCCACCAAATACTTCATATTTTATGGAACCCCCTATCATTGATTTTTAATTGAAAGCACTGTTAGTGCACTATCTATCTATCCTAGTCCTTCTACTATCACGGACTCTCTCTTTCCCACTTCGCTGCACCGCGCCATTTTAAAGGACCGAACCAATTCTTTGCCGATGCCTTCACGGTGCGCACGCGTTTGATACCAAGTGAACATGCCCCGCCTGCAAATTATCGTGGATAAGTGTCGAGTGTGCAGTGTGTGTGAGCGGTGCAGCTTTATCAGATTAGTTACCTAGTCCTACATACAGTCCACTTCGCAAGAATTCCGCTGAACTGCAGCTGTATTGCTCAGCCGACAGTGGTCTTCACAGACACTATAATAGTTCAAGGTATTTTTTAAATCTTAGGACTGGCGGTTTAAAAAAATAATCTGATGATATAAAAAAACTTTGTTCATAAATAATTTGCAATGAAATCAACTGGACCAAAAGCACGGTCGTGCAGGTTATTTACCTTGTATTTACGATGGTGTAGTGCTGGGTTACTCCAAGAATAAACATATAGTTCGGTGCCAGCAAACAAGGCAAAAGTATCGCGTATTATTCTATTCTACACGTACGTTTTCCAATTCATTTCAATTTCGCGAAAGAGGTCACTCGTCCAATCCCACTCGGATGGGCAGCGTTCGGGAAGCTCTATAAAATCTTCTCGTCCCAAATACCACAGTGTCTGAAGACGAAGGTTTTCAACCAGTGTGTGTTGCCAGTGATGACTTACGGTACGTAGACGTGGTCGCTAACTATGGGCCTTATGAGAAAGCTCGTGGTCGCTCAGAGGGCAATGGAGAGGGCTGTGCTCTGAGTTTCCCTGCGAGATCAAATCAGAAATGAGGAGAGCCGTAGGAGAACCAAAGCTATCAACACCGTCCAAATGATTGCGAAACTAAAGTGGCAGTGGGCAGGGCACATAGTTGGATGGACATATAGCCGTTGGGGCAGAAAAGTCCTCGAATGACGACCACGTACCGAAAGACGCAGTCAAGATCGCCGGAATACGTTGGATGAGGGCAGCGCAGGAGCGATCGTCGTGGAAATCTTTGGGGGAGGCCTTTGCCCAGTAGTGAACGTCTTCCGGCTGATGATGATGATGACACGTACGTGAGAGTGTCAAAAGGACATTGTGAAGGACGTCGCACCAACCGGGTCGCAAATTAGGTCAAGCTCGCACGTGCAAGTGCACACCCCGACCCTACCCGCCGCACCACCAGCGACACCCGTAGTTGCATGCGCCGCACGCCCATACCAGGTGGTCTTTGTAAGTTAGATAATTTTAGAAATGACGAACAAATTTTTATTTCTGGATAAAAATTATCATCTTATTTGAAAGTCGTAGAACAAAAGTTGTTAGTCTTGATGTACCCAAGTAGCCCTTAAGAGGTCTTGCATTAGTTACCAGTTACCTACACTGTATATCAAATTCCTCGCGCCAACGATAATATCTTAAAAGCTTATAAAATCGTAAACATGCTAATACCAAAGATATAAATAAAGAAGGTAAATAACACGTAGACGGAGTATTGCCTAATCAAAATCTGTAAAACGTAGATTTAAGATGTATTATATTCTATAATTGACACCCAATAATTTAGGACTAACAATACCATAGAGACCATTAACGGCTTATAGAATTTCAAAAAGTAATGAGATACAGGCATGCCCCTTGGTTAGTATACATTTAGTACGATAGCTTCAATAATCTCAAAGCATTGCACATCTATCCCATCTTCTATTAAGGATATACTTCTACTTACAGTTTTTACCGTTTTATTTTTTGTTACGATAATCCTGGCAAAAACGCCCTTTCGAAACTGTAACTTAGATTCATACTTCCGAATCAAAGGTCAAGATTATTGTTGTCTCTTTTATGCACAGATATGTAGGCAAATATACAATAATGTATTGTTTTAACTCCAATCTTTACAGATAAATATGTTAGAAAGTTTCTCTCCACCTTATAAATTCTTCCTGTGAATTTATTGAGAATAAAAGTATTTTTTTGTATTTTGATTGACCTATTTACTTCAAATGCAAACACAAGAGGCGAGATATAAAACTACCCTCACTATCAGTTGAGCAACTTTCAACAATTCAAAATAGTTCCATCTTGTAGAACAAGCCTAATAACGATTAGATTATAATCTAAATGTCAATAAGGACATAAACTCCATCTACTCATACCTAATTCTACATTCACGTATGCACGTGTAGTGAGATTAACTTTTTTAATAGTAATTCTTACTCGAATTGTGTATTGTGATAATTATGTATTCACTACAATATAGACACATAAATACTCGGTAAAATTATTGATACTAAGTTTATAAACTGGGTCTAAACATCAATATACCAATTGAATAGATTTTTGAAGTATTATATTTACCAATATTGGTGTTCGCATGGAAAATACTTTGTTATGGCAACATAGCTACAACTCTACATTTCCCTCAAAATAAATTATTATTATTCTTGTTTCTTTTATTTTATTGGCCAAACACATTTAACACACGCGCCTAATTAAAAATTCTGTACTGGGTATTTTTTTTATATAATTACCAGTCCGGCCTTATAGAGATAAGACTAACTAATAAGAACATAACGGATTTAAATAAATTACTTTATAGAAAAAACAAAATGCCTATAAAAAAAAAATAATTTATATAATTATCATTATTCATCCTCACTTTTCACGCATTTTAATATTTAATGTAATTTATTCAAACTGGCTATTATAAGACAGTCATATGTCATTGTCAAACACAATGTGCTGTCATTTAAATATAAAAAAACAGAAACAGGAAATGGAACCTCCAGTATTTACTGACAATAAACTTATAAAGCAAAACTATCTCATAGAATAATTCGGCTGATTAACACATCCAATACAATTCCATTTGAATACTCCTACTGAAGCGCTATTACATACTTGTATAATGATGACTATTAACTTACAACTAACAATTCAGAAGAGTTATCATTGAGATAAAAGGGTTCCTGGATATTACTCACCCGGCATCAGAAACTTTAACAGTCGAGGCAGTTTACCTACTCCCTATGGGTGACTAAAGGTAACATGGACTTAAGGTTTGTTGTAAGGGTGGTCCGGAGCTTTGGGAGATACTGGCTTATTGGTCGAGTCCTCAGGGAACTGCTTCTCGACTTGCTCAGCAACCCATTTCTTCACCTTTTGCTCCGTCCAGAAACCGTCATAAAATATAGTTGGCTTAATCCAGCATCCCTGGTTCTGGCCTTGGTATTCTTCAGGCCCAGGGTTCTGTCGACAAGCGTTCTTACATTCCATAGCCCCAGTTCGGTTATTAACAACCAAGTTTTTGGGCGGAATGTTAAAGTTTAAATTTACGTTACCATGATGTCGGTCGTAGGTCTCGTATGTGAAGTGCCATGGGCCCGAATACTCATAGTAGTTTGGGTACACTTGTGGGGGGGCTAGGCGTTGGGGAGGGGCGTATAGTTGTGGGACCATGCCTCCCATTACAGGGACAACGAAACTTACGTTGGAGTTTGGTCTGATGGCTTGCTGGGGAGGACGCTGCACGTTGGCTGCGAGTGGCGGCCGGTTGGCTGCGGGAGGCAAGTTAGCTGGCATCGGGTGTGCTGTCGCGATCGGGGGATTCGGTGTAGCATTCTTCAACAGTGGAGCGGTAGGCATCACCCTGTGTGGCACATTCACATTGGACGGAACATCGTCCTTTCTTGGGGAGTTTTTGATTTCAGGCTGTCTGTTGGCTACATTTTGGTTGTTTTCTTGGGCTTCGACTGGCGCGGGCGTCGGTACTTCAGGCTTTGTTTCGACGAGCTCCAACAGTTCCGTGGCCACATTGCCGCCAAAACTTAGCAATGTTTCTCGCAACGCGTTAGTCACCGCACACTGAAATATAAATATTCCGTTCTTTTATATAATGGTTGGCCTATATATTATGTGGTGTACTGCAATAGAAAAGAAAAACCACGTGACTTAATTAGTTGACTACGGTGCAAACGCGATTATTCCGGGATTACTCCATACTACTTACTTATAGATCCGGGACACTCAATAATGCCACAGATTCATGGAAGCCCTCGTCCATTCGATGGACAAAAGCGACAGCTAGGATACAGCTAAATTTAGGCTTCCTATAAAAAATCATGGGAGCATCACGAACTACCAGATCTTGTCATACCTATCGCCATGATTAGATTAGTGTTCAGTATACTAGAAGATTATTATATGGGAGTGGGAGGCTCTTTTGCACAGGATGCCGGCTAGATTATGGGTACCACAACGGCGCCTATTTCTTCCGTGAAGCAGTAATAAGTAAGCATTACTGTGTTTCTGTCTAAAGGTCGCCGTAGCTAGTGAATTTACTGGACAAATGAGACTTAACATCTTACGTCTCAAGGTGACGAGCGCAATTGTAGTGCCACTCAGAATTTTTGGGTATTTCAAGAATCCTGAGCGGCACTGCATTGTAATGGACAGGGCGTATCAATTACCATTAGCTGAAAATGCTGCTCGTCTTGTCCCTTATTTTATAAAAAAAAAACAGTTGAGCTAAGTAGTGGACTAAGACTGGTGGTTGTAATTATCTACAATTAACATTCAGACTAACATGAAGAAAACCTACCTTCCTAGCTCTGTGTATTGCCGAGCCCTTGGTGACTCCCACTGAGGTAGCATAGCCCACATTCTCCCGATGGATGTCTAAGTTTTTTACGGAGACTGACACAAATGCGGCAACACCAGCTGTGTACTTGCCACTCACCAACTCTACAAAATCTGAAAAGTTTCTTATTGGTAGTAAATTAAAATAGAATCTTGATAAGCATTAAAAGCGCGTACACCTTCCTTAAAGGCCGGCAACGCTCCTGTGATTCCTCTGGTGTTGCAAGAGATTGTGGGCGGCTGTGATCACTTAACAACAGGTGACCCGTACGCTCATTTATCCTCCTATTCCATAAAAAAAAAAAACATGTGGTCTGCCAACTTTGCTAATGAACACCAGGTATTAAATTATCATCAATAATTCATTCAGATTTTAAATAATGAGTAAAACAAATTATTGCCATAACCATTTTCAAATGGAGACCTAAAAAGTGCAAATAAGGTTCTTCATGCTGAACTATAGAATATTATAGCGGTAATTTAATGAAATAAATACCCAGGTCCTGTTTAGTGACAGCCCAGTTCCAGTTGTTAAAGCCCCATTGAGTGTGACCAAAGTTGATGAGTTGCTGTCTTCTGTGCTGGGGCTCCCACTCATCATCAGCTACCGATTCTGTAGTGATGGAACTGTCGGGCTATATATAAATATCCATTGTTAGATATCTACATAGGAAAAATAGAAGTTGTAAAAAGACTTGTACATTAAATGTTGTCTTTCAATAGTTATCTGGCTTGGTTTGCATTTTAACATGTTAAATGTTATTTTAATGTAACAATGAATCCAGTTGAATGACTTAGCCCTTGTATATAATATCAATAAATTAAAACATTTGGATAATATTGACCCATTCTACTCTGACTTGCAATCAGCTAAAAGAATTTAGACTAATTGTTACTTAGGGCTAGATCCAGAATAGGATTGTATTATATAATCTAGTTTATAAGTTTTAAATCTATGTTATACCTAGTGTGAAGCATTGTAATTTTTAGTTGATTCTTTACCTGTGGAGTCCCATAAATAGTAAGTTATCACATTCACAGAGCTATTGGAATGTGCCCCTGAATTACCTCTCAGTAACGCAAGACTAAGCCCATATCTTACATAATGATAGTATAATATTTTATCATCATAAATAACAATTCAACTATTTTTATTCAAAATAGGCTATAAAAATTACTTTTGAATATCAAAAACTACTGCCCATTCCAAAATGTATACCTCAGACATGAGAACAAAAGGAGAAAGAAACTCAGTGGGCTTCTTTTATTTTTAATAAAATTTCAACACAATATAATTAAGTTCAATAAAATTTAGCTTAAAAAAAATCATTTAAGTTATAGCCTTTCCTAAATATTTTTTTTTTCCAATTCTTTTGAATTTCCTAAAACATTCCTCTTGCGTTTGTCATAATGAAAGAACATATGTACCATCACCCAACAAAAGACCTAGCAACTCAACCAAGTAGTATGCATAACAAGTTTATGTTTGTTCCTAGTGTTGATATTATAATTATAAATTTCTAGCAAATTTGCTAATGTGCCTATGACATAATCACATTATCAATAATATATTCAGATACAACAGTTAAAATTTTTGTTTCTTTAAATTTTTCTCTTGATTCTTTAGGACCTATGTAATATATAGTACAAATAGCTTCTTCTGCAGCACAAAGATGGTATTAATACCGGCTGCACTTCCCCATAACAATATACCACAGGACATAAAATATTAAATCCACAACAAACTAAAAAAAATTAACCAAACCATTTATAGAAATGAAAATAACAAATGTGAACTAACTGTGCCATATCTATGTCAGTTTTTGTGAAATTTGACCTTGTTTTAATCCAAATAATAAAGAAAGTCTTCAGAATAGATACAATATTTATTTAGTAGAACTTAAATGTAAATAAAATAATAGTAATACTATAGGAGGCGATAGGTAGAAAAGGTATTGATTAAAATTATGATTGGCTCGTCGGACATCACCACTAATTGGGAAAATAATATATACATTTGAAAACCGTAGTTTTATTTTCAAAAATAGACTTTTATATGTGACGAAAAACTCACCACTTTTATATTGCAGTTTACCGCGGGGAAACCAGGTTTTCGTTGCATTATTTACAAATTCTTCGTAGTAATAATCCAATCTCGAAATTCAGATGAACATATCAAACCACATCACATTATTACTTCTTTCGAAATCGAATCCTTTGCTAACGAACAAAAATAAAACTAATAATGAACTTAGTATTCAGAAAATCGAAGAACGAAGTTATCCAAATTCCAAAATAAAATCTTTTTTTTTCCAACGCTTAGCACAGATAAAGAATTTAGTAACCACATAGTACATATTTTGTAACTAAAAGTACTCTGTGGTAAATTTTACGCGATATGTGGCAGAATTTCTAACTGCCTGTAATCAAATTGTAATTCGCTTACGTTTATTGCTAAATTGCAAAATTTTGTAGATCTACAAGTATTTAGACAAATTATTAGTTAGCGCACTTGAGATGCACTAAACATAAAAAAAAAAACAAGAAAAACAACTGACTTCAAATAACACTATTCCAAAACAATACAATAACATGCTCAGTGCATAAAAAGTAAGAAAAGTAGAAGTATAAGAAGTAAGAAGTAATAGTATAAAAATAATTGAGTGCTTTTATCCAATCTAATTATTCTAGTTACGAATTTTGTTATTTTTGGAGTCGGTATCAGCTAAGGCAGGTTGGTAACTACATAATTAATAATAAGTTATTATTAGGTGAGATATATCTGCTGCTGTGTCAAAAATAAAAATAGCACTAATAAGAGCCGACCTCCGTAGGAGATGGCACCTCAAGAAGAAGATATCTAAATATTTGTAGATCGACTAAATTTTGCAATTTAGTAATGAACGTAAGCGCATTGCAGTTTGATTTAAAGACAGAAATTCTGCCACAGATCGCCTTACTGTAAAATTTATTGTAACATTACTATACTTAGGTACGTTTTTCTTCTGTAGACGAGCCAAATACTTAGAGGCCAAAGCTTCTATTTATTGCCAGTGTCAAAGCAAAGTTTGCACGAAAAACTTATAATATAATAATAATAATAATAATAATAATAATAATAATAATAAT
>CATIXQ010000010.1:16319446-16333735 GCA_949711755.1 Leptidea juvernica
ACAACAACAACAACAACAACAACAACAACAACAACAACAACAACAACAACAACAACAACAACAACAACAACAATAACAATAATAATAATAATAATATTAATATTAATAATAATAATAATAATAATAATAATAATAATAATAATAAAATAATAATAATAATAAAATTTATTGCTCTGAACTTAATTTAAGTATACAATATCAGCTTATTACAAAACATACATTAAGAAAACGTTGTGCAATATTTCTTTTTAAGTACTTAGACTTTAGGCAAAGGAAAGCTTTTAGTTGGCAACACCATTGTTTACATTTTTGGTTTTGAATTAAATTTCCGACTATAGTTTTCACTTTTGATTTAATTAAATTAGAATAAAAAAATTATTTTTTGCAATTTATGCAAATACTTTCAGAGAAAACTAGTACAATTATATACTGTTGGTTGAATTACAATTAATTTAAGGAAATGTCTCAAATACTGTGTATAGATGGAAGTGTTTTAGAAGGGGTTAGAAACTTAAAATTTGATGTAGAATTTCTTTTTAATTCTTATCATATAATTTATTATAATAATCTTTGTAATTTGTATACAGGGTGGGCAGATTCTCCGCATGTCGGTTTCGTTAAGCGCAATTCTCAGAATTCCTATTAGAGTAACAAATATTCGCGCAAATAGAAGTAAACCTGGTTTAGCTGCTCAGCATTTAACAGGTATTTGAATTTAATTTTATTCTTGTGATATAAGTATATGTTGCATGACCGATCATCGTGGAAATCTTTCGGTGAGGCATTTGTCCAGCAGTGGACATCTTCCGGCTGATAATGATAATGATGAAGTATGTGTTGCAATAGTAAAAGTAGATCTTTTTTGTATTACTCGTTTACTATGTTTTTGGTAAAACTATGTAAAAAGACATTTTTTTCATTCAGTTGGTTGAGTTATGGCAGATCTCCCTTTTTCTCTTCATCTTCAATGTCATTACTTATGGTGGGTGTCAATCTCTTCCTTAAGATATGGTCCATGTGTCTTTCTAGTGGATCGGCCCTGCTTGGGATTACTGTGAATTCTGTCATTTCATGTGCTGGTTTACTTCCTTGAATCATTACTATTTGGGACTTTCCCATAAGTCACAAAAACAATTATTTCAAAGGATAAAGAGGGCATACACACTATTGCCTTCCTTAGTGGTTTGTCCAATTGCTTATTATGTTACAATTTTACTTCCCTGAGTAGTTCTTGTGGAGTTATTGGAATTTCTACATGCTTAAGTAAAGAGCTCTGTCACTGTTGTCATATCTAGCTCCCCTAAGCTTAGTAAAATATGGTTGCTAAGTCTTATGCAATTTAGCTTTCTCATTCTTAATTGGAGGCTTTGCTTGTTGCTGTTAGTTAGTTCAAATAGCTTTTCAGAGGGAGAAGTTTGTAATTTTAGTAAGTGATACTAATTTTGTGCAAAAACTTAGATCACTGAACATTTTAAGAGCTTTTACTTCCTGGATAGGTCTTAACCATAATAATATGATGATTGAATTTTTCTTAAAAGAATAATGTTTGGGCATTCTTTATCACAATGCAAGGGAGTGAGTGCCTACAGCAATAGCATACGGTAGAACTCCAATTATCCGAACTCCGACTATCGGAATCGCCGATTATCCGAATCACTTTCAGAAAAAAATTTGTCCAAAAAAAGTCTAAGTGCGCTATTATTCTTCCCCCCGCGAAGCCAGTGTTTGCGCGTTCGCTCACTATTGTCCTTCCCTCCGCGAAGTCAGTGTAGGCACAACACGTGGTAGAGGTGGGCAAGAGAATTTTGCTAAACTCAATGTATTTTTCACTGGTTTTAAATAACATCCGAAAGAATTGGAAAAGGTTTATTGAAAAAAATGTATGAGAGTGGATGGCTTGTGACACGTCTGACCCTGGTTTTCAAATTCTCAATGACAATGAAATTGTTGAAAGTGTGAGAGAAGATGTTGAAGTGGAAGTGGAAGAAGAACTTTCTGCTGATGTTGAAGTAGACGCTGGACCATCAGCTAGACTGCTTTGAAGTGGATGGAGTGTGAGCCCGAGTGTGACCACTTGCAACTGCTCACCGTCAAGCGAATGCGTGACCTGGCTGCCCGAAAACGGATGAAGACCGCAAAACAGCTTACATTGACGGAGATGTTTGAAAAACTTTTTGATTTTTATTTCTAAACTTGTACAAAAGTACATTTTATTTATATTTAAAACATGTGAAAATATCATGTTTGTGCAATATCGTGCAATATCAAAACGTAGCTTTTTTTCTCTCCAATGGCAATTTTTTTAAATAAACTTCGATTATCCGAATATTTGATTATCCAAATGGTGGTGGAAATGTCCCGGTCCCCATTAATTTGGATAATTGGAGTTCTACTGTATATATAAAGAGCATAAAGGAGAGTCACTAAATATAAACGAAATTTTTGAGTTTTGAAACATTTTGCAGCTAATATTAAAAAATTTGAATTAAATTTATTTTTGAAAACAAAATTTATATGTGTTTTAATCCTAGAAGTGAGGGTTATCACTTAAAACCATAACAAATTGTTTAAATTTAATTTGGAAATTATATATTGTTTTTTTTTCACAGGAATCAGACTAGTAGCAGATATGTGTAAAGCCAAAGTGAAGGGTGATTTTATTGGTTCAAAGGAAATTGAGCTTATTCCAGGTGCCATTACAGGTGGCTTGTATGAGGTGGACACAGGAACTGCTGGGTAAGCAAATACATTTATTTTCAACCTGTTCATTGAAAAAACTTCATAGTTTTGTAGATTAACTAGTCATAAAAGAGAGTTCCACCTGGAAAATGCTTAAAATACATAAGAAACTTTTTAAACTTAAATGTTTTATTTAAAATAGGATTTTTAATGACTTATTGAAGAAGCCTGAAGAAACTCAGCAGCTTTCTATTTTTAAATGTAATTTCAGGACAATATTGCCTGAGAGCAGTTGCTCCATTCCCAATCTGTGGTATGATTAAGAAAGTCATTTATGTTTTAATAACCTTGATAAAACAAGCATGCATACAGATATTGCAGTATATTTGCAACAATATAACATTAGCAACACTGTTTCTAATTACAGCTCGATAAGCCTTCTTCTACAAGTTGCATTACCATGTGCTCTGTTTGCTGACTCTCCTGTGACCCTGGTCCTGCGTGGTGGTACCAATGTACAGATGGCCCCACAAATAGACTACATGGAGCATGTGTTCAGGAAACTTCTAAATCATTTTGGAGCTGACTTCAACTTGCAGATAATTCGGAGAGGGTAAATATATTCATAGCTGTGCCATGTGGTGCCACACATAATAATATGGCTTCTGGCTAAGAAATAGGCATATGGCATTGCAGACTATTGTTCACACATAGTAAATGACAGTAGTAGTAGGATAGTATTTTTACTGCTTATAAGCATCCATACATTTAATGTGATAATATGTAGCCAATATATTGTCCTGAATTAAATCTATTCAATACTTTTTACGGGGATGGCCGCAAGTGCCGCTCAGAATTTTTGGGGTGTTTCAAGAATCCTGAGTGGCACTGGATTGTAATGGGCAGGGCGTATCAATTACCATCAGCTGAACGTCCTGCTTGTCTGGCCCCTTATTTACATTAAAAAAACTTTTAACGTTTTGCCCATATGCATACCTACAAAAGGCAAACAAAAATCTGTTTGGATGTGGTATTATTTGTAGGAATCATTAAAAAAATGTATGTAATTTACCATAATATGTTAAATTACATATAGGTGTTTGCCCTATGCTTCCCTGGGGCAAAAAAGAATAGGAGGAGTCCAAGGCCCAAGGGTGCTGTATTAGGTGATCAAGGGTTTTTACAAGTGGGAGAGTTACGCATGTAACATATATATATATACACACATATATATATATATATATATATATATGTATGTTTGTATGTTCCCTAATAACTCCTAAACTATTCGACTGAACTCAATGAAATCTTTTGTAATAGATTCGTTGAAACTCAAGGAAGGTTTACATATATAATTTGTATGGCAAAACAACATTTGCCAGGTCAGCTAGTGTCATAATATAATCCAACAATATGATCAAAATATTAATGTTTACAGTTACTTTCCGCGTGGCGGCGGTCATGTGCGGGTAGTTATAAATCCGGTGAACTCGATGCGCAGCGTGGAGATGACAACCAGGGGGGAAGTACAGGACATACATGGCTGGAGTTTCGTATCGGGAAGGTTAACCTTGGAGGTGCGTAAGATTGAAATGTACTTTTCAGACATGCGTCTACCGAACGCATACTATGGTTATATTAAATTATAACAAGAACTAGGTTTAAAGAAACCAACTTCAATAACTGAAATGTATAAAATAACTTAATAAAGATGTAATGCAAACCTGACAACTTTAATATTAACAAAATACTATCTACCGATAGGGTTTAAGTCAGTGCCTGCCCGCTTGGGTTGTTTCATCTAAGCTATCTTATTGAATAAATCTCATCAAAGCTATCTCACTCAAAGTCACGGGTGGCTTGTGTAGGTACTTGCTATTATATTTGGCTTGGCACAAAAATATTCATAAAATGAAAACTACTGGGCCCAACCATGACAATGGGACTAAATGGCAAACATTCTGCATCAAACTACAGATGAATCATGTAAATCGGAGTACATACACCCCGATTACGCTGAGAAAAAAAAAAGATTACCGATCGAATTGAGAATCTCCTCCTTTTTGAAGTCGGTTAAAAATAAATAAATAATTGTTGACAGTGTGCTCGCGAGATGATTGACGGAGCAAGTGATGCAGCCAATAGTCCCGTTGAGATTAATTTTAAAGAGAGAGTGGATCAAATACGCGACGAATGTCACGGTATTATGTAAGTATTTATTAGGTACAAACATTTTATCGCATCTTACTGAACATACTTTAGTCTAACACTGGAATAACCTGTCCTGTATGGATACAATTTACATTCCAAGGTTACCAATAACATGGGAAAAGTGTGTGTGAGCGTGCGTGAATGCGTGCATGTTAGTGTATTAACATTATTTTGAAATGACGAGTTTCGGCGTACCGCGACTCGGCCACAGAGATAAAAAAGTATACTTTAAATCATAGCTGCTTGGTTAATTAAAAACTTTTATAAGGCCAGTCAGTGCCTATGAAAATAATAAAAAGTGAAAAAAAAAATAGTAAGATGAAACCCATTGGTAAAGGAAGAGAATATAATAAAAATGAAAGGAATAATAAATTATGGGCGATCTGAGGTCGGGAAGTGGAAAAGGGGGTTAAGGGTAAAAAACGGTTTAGCTCGATTTCCGGCGAAACTACAAGTCTTATGGAAAAAAGTTAAGTAGAAAAGTTGTAGGTAATAAAAAGACCTACAACTTTTGTTTTTTACATAACCTCAAAATTTATGTGAAAAATTGAAATAACCAAGTTGTTTATTTTTATCTTTTACAATATATTTTTTTTTACGAAATTTAGTGAAGAAGTTACCTTTTAATATAGGTACACTGATTTTTTTTAATTTGAAATATATATTTTTTCACCTTATTTATGTGAAAAATTGAAAATTTATGTGAAAAATTGAAATAACCAAGTTGTTTATTTTTATCTTTTACAATATATTTTTTTTTACGAAATTTAGTGAAGAAGTTACCTTTTAATATAGGTACACTGATTTTTTTTAATTTGAATTATATATTTTTTCACCTTATTTGGACTATAATATGGAAAATCTTATTTTATTATTATCAGCTTTTTCAAAAAAGTTGGTGGGCTTTTTAAGAAAAATAACATAAATAAACGTGTGTTCTTGCCCTTTCACACCGAACGAATCCGAATCAATCAGAATCACTCCGAATCAAGTTGAATCTGATTGACCAAGATTCGGCTTCGAGCGCTCCGTTTAAATGTGAAGGGATTCTTTTCCCCCCTTCAGACCGGACGAATCTGGTTCAATCAGGTTTGATTCGAGGTCGCACTTCAACCTGTCAGATTCCTCGTCCGGTCAGTCTTGAATCAACAACCATACGAGATGGACGTGGAGTTATTAATTTTAAAAGTTAAAGAAAATAGTGCGATTTATGACGCCAGTGATAAAAATCACAGCAACAGAAATCTCATATGTTCTGTGTGGAGGAAAATTGGCGAAGAATTAAACATTCCAGGTAAGAATTATATTGTACTCAGTAATAATAATCATTATTTATATGTTAGATCATATGCTCGTATTGATTGTATTTTGCAATATTTGAGTTTGTCGGCTATAAATGAATAGGAATTGTACAACAAACACCACACTGTGTATCACAAATATTTTAATAAAATAAATAGAAAATCATTTTTATTTTATTAAGTAAAGTAAGTAAAAATAGTTTTCAAGTAAATACAGTAGGTAATTTCAATTTTGCCAACGTATAAATCCTGCAGGCTGAAGAAAATACTCTTTCAGGTGGTTTCTTGTTGTGATTGCTTCATTTGTTCCTCTTCTCTGAGTGGTAGGTGGGAGGGATTGGCTATTTTCTTCATTCCAAGAGAAAAGTTCTTGATCCAACATAACATCTCTAGGGCTTTGTTGTTTTTTAATGAAATTATGCAAAACGCAGGCACACTTTATAGTCATATCTGTTTGGATGACATCAGTTTTAATGGATACCTGCAAAACTTCAAACTTCTTTGTAAGAATTTCAAAAGCACATTCTAAAGATTTTCGAGCGCGAGACAGTCTGAAATTGAAATTTCTTTTACTGAAATCTAGATCCCGTCGTGGAAAAGGTCTCATTAAATTTTTTTGGAGACGGAGCTTCATCGCCAACTAGGTACATCTCTGTTTCGTACTGAGAACTTGGCAATGAGAACTGGCCTTCTGGTACGTTCAATTGGCGAGCGTTGTAACTTTTCCCCATTGCAGATTGTGTGAATACCGTACTATCATTTTCCTTTCCATAAGCACCAACTTCGATCATTGTAAAGCAAGCGTTAGCATCAGCAACAGCAAGCAAAACAACAGAATGAAAATCCTTGTAGCAATAAAAAGTGACCCAGCATTTGGTGGGCGTTGTATACGGCAATGTTTGCCATCAATGCTTCCTATACAGTTCGGCATATTCCACTTCTCGTGATAGTCTTTTGCTATTTTCATCCATTCATCACGACTAGGAACACACATGTAACGGGGATGGAGAGCATCCCATAAAGCTTTCGTTGTTTCCTTTACTATTTCGTGGATGGTCGACAATCCAACACGGAAGTAGGAACTGAGAGAAGAGTACGAATGGCCAGTAATTACATACCTGCAAACAAAGAAAAACAATACAATTTATGTTAATTAAAACCTGGTTAATCTGTTAAACTATTTACAAATAAAATGTAATAATCAGTAAATTTATAAAGTTACATTCTCCTTATAATTTTTTTTGCAGGAGACAAACTGAAGGAAAAATGGCATCAACTACGTTCCAACTACATGCGTGTCAAGAGAAACGAAAAACACAAACCCTCTGGATCTGCGGCAAAATCAAAAACAAAATGGCATTACTATGATTTGATGTCATTTTTGGACCAATTTTCAGAATCAAGAGACACTTCTGGGAATGTACAACAAGAATCACTCAACCAGCCAGAATTTGTTAGTGAACTTCAGGATGAAACCCCAACCCACGAAGACATACTTACAGCGGAGGAGAATTTTGAAAATAGTTTGGCTGCAAATACAGAACAACCAGAAACTTCAAATCCTACAGTCAATAAGAAGAAATTTACGAGGAAAAGGCAAGCTGCAATAGATGACATCGATTCCCAGTATTTGAGTGAATTCAAAAAAAATAATTCATCTCGGGTGGACGACAACGACCCCGACCGGATGTTTTTGTTAAGTTTGCTACCATTGGTGAAAAACCTGACTCCTGCTGATAACGTGGACTTCAAACTTTACTCATTACAGTTTTTGAAAGGAAAACTGAATCCAACGTCATCTGGCCACAATGTCACCTGGCAGTCTCAGCCGACTCAAATTGCATGGTCTGAGTCTCATAGCGATCCAACTTCTCCCGCTTCATCAACTTCTATTGCCACCTCAATGCATTACATTGATCCTGAAAATGGGAGACCCTCAGCGCCACAGCATTTCAATAATTATACAAATATTTAATGCAACTTTCAAATTATTGTAATACGTATGTTGTTCTTTAAAATAAAAATATATATACAGATTGTTTTTTTTTGTTTTTAGTTTTACGTCCTTTATTGTGTCAGGATGACTAATAAGACGGGACCTATCGTATTTTACGTGGAATCCGAGCCACAGCCTACAATGTCTGTTAAGAAACCATTTAGGAAATAGTGCGGGTAGCTTGGGATTGAACTCGCCACTTTTTTCCCATTGATGGTTGCCATTAGAGACCGGTAAAGTTTTTCACGCTTTAACGATCTCATCCATTGTGGCCTACATATACAGATTTAATTAATTGATTTTAATAATTATACAAATATGTAATTCAAGTTTCAAACGATGAGTGTATGTTGTTCTTTAAAATAAAAAATATATACAGATTTAATTAATTGACAGTTTATTACCTGAGACAAATTGCGAGTCGTTCCTCGGCTGTGATAGACTTTCTATAATTTGTATCCAGTTTCGAGATTTCAGGTCCCACCAAATCAAGCAGTATTACGAACAATTCCTCACTCATTCGGAAGAAGTCATAGAATTTCTTCTCATCATTTTGTAGGTCAGGATGTAAATGATGAAACATACCAAAATCCGGCCTTTTCCTATTTATGTGATGTATCCACACTTTTCTTGTTTTCTGTTTCCGCCGTTGCCTCCTACGAAATACTATTGCATTTAAAACAACTGCGTCCATGATGATAGCTCAAAAGCAACTAAAAGAAGGAAAACAAAAAGAAGATGAAAGGATTTTTATAGATTCAGGTTGATTCAGCTGGTGTGAAAGAGTGGAGATGACGAATCAGATTCAACTTGATTCGGAGTGATCCAGATTGATTCGGATTCGTTTGGTGTGAAAGGGGCCTTAAGTTTGTTCAATTTGTCCAATCACAGCCAACGTACGGATGCGCTAAAATACGAAAGTATGCTTTTAAAAATTGCAAAAATATTCACAGAAACAGTTAAGTTATCTTTAAAAAAATCTTATCTTTATTAGACAATATTATTACATGGACCAATATTCAAAATACCGACAATATCGTCAAACATGGACATGCGCCCGCGGTACTTAAATTTTATGAGCTCTCAGTGTCGCGGAACAAAAATACATTTTCACCTCTTTAGCTCAAAATTGGTGCCTTTGATGCATAAAACCTTCGCTTAGGGTAAACAAACCCGAAGTGAAAAAAACACATAGTTTTCGCACTTTACGAGATGTACTTTTATGACTATTTCTGTATATATCTTTATAGATAGGAAAGTGTAGCTGAAACTAGTAGGAACATATTATTTGACCGACGTAACGAAAATTATGAAAAGACATGTCTACTTACCAATTAGATACAAAATTTAACATTTACGAAATAAGATTACAACTACCAAACATTATAATAAGTATTTACGAAATAATCTTACTTTTCACACGCTTTTTATTAGCTTCACCTGTATGTGTATTTGTTTGTAACCGACTCAATTGGGCGCCATTTTGACCCACTTTAAACGGCCAGGTTTAGTTCAAACTTCGTAGATTTATCGAGGACCGATGACGAATACATTAGTATGATACAATAAATCCATTTCTCATTTTACAAAATAAGATTTTTGTTAATTTATATCATCATACGACTTCGCTTGGGATTTGTCTGTTCCCCAGTATTTTTGGCCAAGATCCGGGTAAGGGACCATTCTATATGTGAATGTGGCCTTGAGGAAGATACTCTCGAACATATTTTTTTCTATTGCCCTAAATTGTCAATTCCTTTATATGTCCTTCTACCGAAGGATATCCCCCGCCCCATCAACATCCCTTTTCTTCTTACTTTATGCCATTCCCCTTTCATAAAGATTCTTTACAAATTTATTTCCCGCAATAATATTAAATTGTAATTTCTATCCTCCATACTTTCTACGCTTCTATTAGGCACATATTCCCGCTTACATTCACACATTTCGTCCTTAAACTTAGATTAGATACTAACAAGGTAGTTAATATTATGGGTGTTTATAACTAACCGTACTAACTCTTGTTGCCTATTCATCAGTTCACAAAAAAAAAACCACAGCTATTTCAACCGATCATTTCCTTTTAAATCAGCTCTTTACATACTTCAATCAGCTAAATTAAAATAAAAAAAATCTCTCCACCTTGACGTTGGCCGAATCGTCGACATCCAGTCGACGGAGCCAGTTAATTTAAAAAAAAATCTATTAGTTTTTGTTGCAAGTAGTACCTGATTAAAAAGGTTTAATAAAACAAAAATATAAATGTTTACTTAATATATTTGAACGAACTGAATATTAGAATGAAAATGAATATACATGCTTTATTTGCACATAAGAAACATATGAATACAAAAAGAGACCATAAAGGTGTAACAAAAGGCCAGATTTAATCAGATTCGTCCATACTGCTATTTCCACCGTCGTCAATGCTATCATTAATTATAAGTTCGTTTTCTAAAATATTATATATTTTCACATGTCTTTCATAATCTTCCCTTATTAATTTAACAGTTCTATTCACAAACTTTTTCCAGTCCCCTTTAGTCACATGTTCACAAGCTTCTTCTAATATTTTTAGCATTTTTGTTCTGGTAAATGGGGGTTATGTAGTATGCGTCTTGCAGCATATCCCTTAATTTGAGCCCACATCAACTCAATTGCATTATATATTCACAATGGTGACGCGGTAACCGTATAACTCCATGTTCTAACGCTATTTCGTCAATTACATATCGGATCTTGGTTGATTTGTTTTCTTTTAAAAGACGTACTAATTCCGCTTTTAACATATTTTTGTTTGCATCTACGCCATTTTTTTGAAGCCATGCGACGTTGTCAGCTTTCTTTTGGGATTGGGCAGGTGGCTTGTCAATTTGCATCGAGTGGTATGGGGCGTTGTCCATAATTATAATAGATGGTTCAGGGAGGCTACACAACATTGAGGTAAACCATTCAGTAAACTTTTCTTCATTGGTTGATGATACTCTCCAGTCGTATTTGACGCAAAAGCCATGAGCGAACCTTCGACAAACCCGTTGAGGGTTCCGGCGTGACAAATTATAAGTCGAGATCCTTTTCCAACAGGAACTTTGAACGTAGATGCTGCAGTATCATCGGTCCAAGAACGGTTTACAGTATGGTTAGCATTAAGCCATGTTTTATCCAAAAACACAACATTTTGCCAATTTTCAATTTCTTTTACTTGCCGTAAAAAACTATATCTTGCCAATACGATATCAAATCTTTCCATCAATATTTTGCGTTTGTTACATTGTTTGTATCTAAATCCAACGGTCTTCAAAATCTTCGTTCAAGAACTTTCCCCACCGAAGAATAATCCAACTTCCTTCAGTGATTGCACTAACTTTTTTCTTGTTGGATACTCCTTCCGTAAATAGTAGCCGTGAAGATATGTCTTCGGATGGCATCGCCATCAAAGCTATCGATGCCTACGACTGGTTTTGATCGTTTTCTCTTTTTTGGTGTGTGAAGTTTATTTTCTTCTGTGCCAGTCTCGCCATATTTTTCTTTAGTTATTCGTCTAACAGTTCGTTGTCCAATATTAAGCGCATCAGCTACGCGTTCAACCACTGACGTTACAGCTAAAATTGGCCCTCAATTTTGAGATTCACGGTCGAAATAGTTACAAAGGCGTATAACGAACTCACGTGTCTGACTGTTTAGAACAGTTCTCTGTTAGTACGTTCGGCCATATCGACGAAATCCCACAACAAAAGGCGTAAACAGAGTCCAAATTAACGAGCAAGGGTCAACAGTAACGCAGTATCAATATCCGAAATCTAAAGCCAGGTCAAAAGTATATCACAATCGCAGTATACTCACAATTCGTACTTTTCGAAGCAACGTCAAGTCGAAACTGCTTTGTTTTGCATTGAGCATTGACGCGAGTTTGCCGGAGGTTGTACGAAGTTACTTAAGACTTGAAGTTACTTAAGTTGGACTAAACTGCACTCCATGAAGTAATCCCCATTGAAATCCGTTCATTAGTTTAGAAGTCCATTGAGGACAAACATTGTGACACGAGATTTATATATATTAAGATATATTATGTGTATAATAAAGATAGTAGGTATAATATATATTTTAGTGTATTACTATAATATGTATAGGTATATACTATTATATATCTTTAATTATATTATTTTTATTTTATTTTTTAAATATTTAATATGTTTATATGTCACTATTACGATTACTTATAAATATTATTTTTAATCTTAATTTTTAAGCATTAGTAGAATTAAGCGTAGATAACGCAATATTGTTAAAAATCAGCGGAACACGTGGTTAAGAATACATGTATTATAATTCTTATAACTTATTGTCTACACATGTATTTGTATTTCTGTTTGTGTTTTTCGAATAAAATAAATAAATAAATGCTTGCACCTACCGGAATTCGAACCCGGGACCTCTAGCTTGGTAGGTAGGATCGCTAACCACTCGGCGATACAGGTCGTCATATATGGTCTATATATGTTCACAGTTTGCAGTGTACTATGAGCAGTGGCCTAGTGTTAGGTTGTGATGCGCTGGGTAGACGAGGCCAGCGGCCTTACGAGACCGGCGCACAGTGTGGCCGGCTACTGGGGGAGATGCTGTCCTCTGGTACCTGTCTGGACTCACACGCCCAGGTATAATTTCACCTCACCACAAAAAGTCGAATTCCATAAAAAAATTAAGCGAACTTCGTCAGACCAGAGCTTGTTTTTTGTCAATGATTGTCAATTGTTTTTTGTAAGTGATTTCCGCCGCCCATATTCTCTTGCAACACTAGAGGAATCACAGGAGCGTTGCCGGCCTTTAAGGAAGGTGTACGCGCTTTTTTTTAAAGGTACCCATGTCGTATCGTCCAGGAAACACCACACAAAGAAGTTCATTACACAGCTTTATAGTACGTGGAAGAAAGCTACTTGAAAACCGCACTGTTTTTGTTTTCAGAGAAACTTGACTCAACACTCTTTTATCATTCAATTAGGCCTCATTACGTTTAATTTTAGTTGCAGAGCATCGGAAAGAATCGGAACTCTGCATTAAAATATTTAATAGTTTCAGCTTAATATGATAAAAATGTCTCATTATGTCTTATCAAAATAATTTTGTTTTAGGACCAATTGATAATATACATGTGCATTGCGAAGGGAGAGAGCAAGATCAGTGTGAACGAGATAACACTACACACCAAGACCGCCATGCACGTCGCGAAACTGGTCGCTAAGGTATGTCTTTGTTAAATGAAAATAAGGGACGAGACGAGCAGGACGTTCAGCTGATGGTAATTGATACGCCCTACCTATTACAATGCAGTGCCGCTCAGGGTTCTTGAAAAACCCAAAAATTCTGAGTGGCACTACAATTGCGCTCGTCACCTTGAGTCATAGTTGTTATGTCTTGTTTTCCCAGTAATTTCACTAGCTACGGCGCCCTTCAGACATTACTGTCCTGTTAAAACTTAACTGTTAACTTAGCCGCTCATAATTGAGTTTTCAAGAATTCCGAGTCAATTTGAAATGGGCAAGGTGTCCTTACCATCAGGTGCACATTTAGCTCGTCTCGCCACTTTTATGATAAATATAACACATACCACTATTTCGGAAACAAATGTGGCTCTGAGAGAGACGAAAATCGTGCCTATTCCAAGGTACCGCGGTAACAATGTTACAATTTATACTTGTAATGGATGTGACTTCACCATCAGCTAATGACCACCAATTTCTCATATTATGCCAAACATATATAATTAGTTCGATTATTTTCAGGTTAATTTCACAGTAAGAGAGGAACATCCCCATCATATTATTGAATGCCATGGATTGGGGCTCGAAAATAAAAATTTAGAGTAGTTTTGAGAGACTGCCGGCACTATAACATATTGTTGCTGCCACATCTTCCACGGAAGCAGTATAGCTGTGACACACCATGGCATCCCGTGCTTGTAATGAAGGAATATGGCAGCCCATGTGGTTGGTGACTACATTTTAGTAGCGGAGAAGAGACATTGAGATCAATGATGTTGTTTTACTAATGACTTGTATTACCTCAGCAAGACAGAAAGATATTTGCTATTATTACCACAAAAAA
>CATIXQ010000010.1:16333745-16415938 GCA_949711755.1 Leptidea juvernica
ATCATTAATCTTCAAGGATTTTAACTAATCCATTTGAATAGAAAACAAATAATATTTCACATCATAAACATCAAAAAATAATTTTTATAAGTCATGTCTAAGTTAATAGCTAAAATGATTATTACAAAATAAAATATATAACAAGATTCAATATATTATAATATTTAAGTATATTATGCAAACTTTCGACAAAAGCAAACAAAAAATCGCTGTCTCCTAACTTAGATAGTATTTACATCGATTTCGTTCAATATAAAAATATTCGTAATAAAAAATATTAATTTGACAGCACTAACATGTGTTGCCATATAGAAATAAGATTCTTCTTATATATTAAATAGCAATGGAAGAAAGATTAACGCCCACATAAGATTTGGGTAAGAGATAAAAGATTGTACCCGTTTACATACTTTTATCTCTAATTCGAATTTCCGTGTACCACTAAGAAAAAATAAAAACAGTACAACCTAGGGCATGAAAGAAAGCTATCTACTGAAGTATTGAACTCAAGAAAACAAAGTTGGATGCACAGAATGTGCAACAACTTCTAGATAGGAGTGGGAAAAAAAAATGGGGATAAGACACAATTATTTTTATACAGTAACACTAACATAACTTTCACCATTGACTACCAAAAAGGCTTTTATAGTTTTATACACCTACCCACAACTAGATATCAAAGACAATACAAAAATTTGAGTCAATTTCACAACTTTTTCCCTTCGACAGTTTTTGTCTGTGGATATTTATACACCAATAATACTTTGAGACCATATAATTGTCCTATTTACAGGACAACAATTATAAATCATGTATTTTACACTATAGTAAAATGGATATTGACATTGTTTCATACAATTATTTTAAATCCGACAATTTGGTTACATAATATAATATGTGAGAATAGAGTGTTTAAAGTTAGAATTCAAATGATGTAAATATTAGAGTTTAAATCACCAGTTGTATGGTCCCCCCCCCCCCTTTTATCACTACATAATGCTGTGCTTAACTTTGTGCTTGTCATTTATTTGTTACCATTAAAATGTCTTCTATTCAGATTTTTTTGTTTTACTTGTCTCTGGTGTTTCCACAAGCGCTGGTTGGTCTTCATAACTGAAACAGATTAAAAGGTTAAAAAAAAATTTTCAATTTTACCCTTCCTTCACATGAACCAATCAGCTATTTTACATATAGATACATTCTGTACAGTAGATTCATAACAGAAATTTTTTGGTACTAATAAGCTGTATAATTTTAGTCATATACATTTCTTTATTTAACAGAATTGGGCGTTATTTTGTGCAAATTTTCTGACGTTTGCGACATTCGTTCTTTTTTTTTTGATTTCTTCGTCCATTATTATCATAGGCAAAGGGTTCAAGCACGTACAGCCGTATTCGTTATTAATAATTGTCATAGCCATTTTTACAATATTCTTCATTCTACAAACGTAGAATAGCAAGAGGAATAAATAATTTTAAGAATTTTTGCTTTGTTACGCCAAAGAAGTATTACTTCTTGCGTGCATACGTAAGTACACACAATTTTTTTTCTGATCATAATTTAGAACACATTCAAAGGAGGGTAATGTGATAATTTTATTAGTTTATGGCGCTTTAGAGACCTAAATAGGCTTATTTTGAAAACAATGAATGATGAACTTACTTGAACAAGGCATTGATATCTCCTTTGAGCAGAGCGATCGCCAGCGGCGTGCCCAGACACGCGGGCACCAGGTACAGCAGCGCTGGCTGCGCGTGCTTGAACATGTGCATCACGAGGATGGTGGCCAGCAGGCCCAGGACGTACGCGGAGAAGGTGGCCCGGAAGTACAGTTCGGAGCCGCGCGCCAGGCTCTTGTCGAAGCGGAGCAGCAGCGCGATAAAGATGCCCGGCACCACGATGTCACCCAGACCCAGCATGGCAAAGTTGCTGGCGTTCAGACCGTTCACGAGCAGGTCTTGAGGGAACACCACTGGAGTACACAACAAACCAATTAGATAACCTTGCTCAAACACACTTGTTCATACACAACCCGCTTCGCCGCATATTCGTTATTAGTGGATTATTTCAAATCAACTCTATTATGCATCTATTTTGCTTGAAAACGGCCCAAGGTTTTAAGTTCTTTTGGGCCTGTAACTTTCTTTAGTCGAACAACTTGACAATTATCAGGTCGTATAGACGCTAGTAGATATATATTTTAAGTCTGTGGATTGTCATTAGTAAACTTTCTTAAATGACATCCCCAGTAAACAGAACAATACTTACGTTTGATGGGGGCCTCGAAGGATTTGGCGACGGTGACCATGACGTTGGTGCCGAACACCCAGAAGATGTCATAAAGGAACAGCCCACACAGCAGAATGCAGCCCGTTACCACATTGTTCAGGTGCAGCAGTTCGACGCCATTGATGGCGAACGCGATGCCGAACAGGTTGTTCGCGATCCAGTGCTGGACACACACACAAACAGATCAGAGTAAGAATGGAAAATAAAAGAATTATCAAATGATAGGAATGCTCCACAAGTAACGGGATATAGCAAGCCATAATGCAGGTTTCCATTGGAATCAAATGCAACACAGAATAGCATGAATTATAATAATTCATGTGCATAGCATTCTCTGCGTTCTCTTTTATCGTGTCTGTCACGGATTGTTACGAAGATCTGAAGATATATGATTACTTTCAAGGAATTCCATAATATTTGCTACTATGTACCTCATCATCTGGATGCTATACGTTCATCCACTCTGGTTCTGAGGGCAGCTTCCACAGTGCTATTAATACTGTTACGGAGTATATTTACCAAACTTAAAAAGTTTTATTAATTACACAATAATGAATATAATATTTAAATAAAACTAGGATAAACTTATGGATACCTCTCTATACAAGTCACATTGATGGAATATCATTACATATCAATCATCACATCGGACTTATCCTGATGTTGCATAACAAGAAAAGTTACATTGTGCGGTTTCCAAGAAACTTTCTACCACATACTTTTTTATACTTTGGAATGAATTGCCGCGCGTGGTATTCCCAGGACTAAAACATCGGCAACGCTCCTGTTATTCTTTTGGTGTTGCAAGAGATTGTGGGTGTCGGTGATCAGTTTCTATCTAGTGACTGATTGCCTTGTCTCTTCAATAAAATAGGGCGATGTGTATGTGCCATTTTTATGGCGTGAATTATAAGGTACGACTTAATTATTTTCCATACGTATTGTTACATGTTTGGCAAACTCGCAACCTTGTGGCGAATGTTTCTGTTTCTGGAAATATTGACGGGCGGACTCTAACTAATGATGATGTCACTTCGGAATAGGCAATAACAATACAATACACACACCTACCTGACTGCTCATAGAAATCGAAGATCCTCCATCAGACACCGGAGTTTGCCCCGTGATTGATGATGCCTTTGGTTAGGTGCAACGGTTTCTTTTTCGGAGTGCCTGACATCTGATTCTACCTGTATATTATGGCACTAAACTGCCAACCATCGTTCAGCGGTGGGGCGACATTTGAAGGAGGGTAGGAAGAGAGGAAACCTTCGATACGATAACGGAAAAAATGAACGCTTCATACCTTCTTGAAGAGATACCAGGCGCCCAGGATGAGGGATATGACGAGGCAGATAACGTCGTACGAGGTGAACTTGTAGTTAACGATGTCGGAGCGCGCGTCCTGGTCGCCGCGCGTGAACAGGATGTGATAGGGTACATTGGGTACTGACGCGGGGACTACCAGCGCGATTATAGGGCTGAAATGTCATCAACATTACAAATGTATTTATTTATAGGACACCCAGTAGTAGTTACATTCTAATACCCTTAAAATATATTGAATATTAACAAAATATGAGTTGAATGTACAACAAACGAAGGTGTCACAACATGCACAGTCTTTACTTTCGTGACACCAAGAACACAATAATATAAAATAAGACATGATGACCAAAAGAAATAACTTGGAGCCTAACAATCTGTTTTTATTTTTAGCAGATAACGAATCTTTAAAAATATCTACTTCATTACAGATGGAGTTATAAAGTCTTGATAGACGTGGTATGGGAGAAGATTGCTCAAGGTTAGTTTTGGCAAATGGCTGATGGAACAGGCCAGCTCCAACCTGCGCACGCCTTGGTACTCGTAAGCTGATGGAGTGCACGAGTGATGGACAGTCGAGCTGATTTCTAATTATTTTGTATAAAAATATTAAATCTAGCACTAGTCGTCGAACGGAAAGACTTTTCATGTTAATGTGTCTCAACTTATCATAGCACGATGGCAATTGCATATGCACCCCACAAGGTGCCATATGAACCGTTTCTGAATGCTTTCAACTCTTTATTGATGAATGTTGTATTGAGGTGACCAAAATAAAACTGAACTGACCAAATAAATCTGGATGTACGGCGTTTCTCTACAATGCGGTTTTTAAGGAACTTTCTTTCACGTACAATCAAGCTGTGAGCTTACTTGTGCGGTGTTTCCAGGACGATACGATATGAGTAAGTACTTCAGTAAATTGGGGCAAAAAAGCGAACTTTTTAAAAGGCTCGACTGCAATAGTAACTTTGAATAATAAGAGGCTATGTCTCATTAGCCCAGTGAATTCACTAGCTGCTAAGTTTTGAGGGTACAAATAGATGAAAGACGCTTCCCACTGGTAAAAATTATTGCTGATGTAAGGTACTTCTTAACGGGTACAGACCCATTAGCCCAGTAATGCCGCTAGCTACGGCGCTTAATAAACAATAATGCTTGCATATTATTGCTTCACGGCAGAAAAATGGCCGTCTATTGACATGGCTGCATGGTGTACCTTCTTGGCTTTACCTATTTCATCTTGAATGGACAAAAAAGCTAAAAAAGTCGTCACACAATATGGACGATAATAATTTTGCGCGGCGACCATCTTGGATTTTAATTTTCTCAATCTCAACTTCGTTCTCTGCCATCCGGAGAACTTTTGAAGCGATATGCATATTGTCTCCTCCACCAGCGTTGCTGAGTCACTTTTGAATAATATCAAAGAATGTAAACATATTATAATTTCAGCCTTGTTAGCCCCTCAGAAATAATTAAAACTCTATAAACATGAAAAAACTGCGGAACCAATTATTTCTGTAAAAATAAATAGTTCTATGTTTGATGTAATAACACCATATTATATTGAAAACGTTTTTATTAGTCGTATTAAACAAGGCGTGTTTCCTGACCTTCAGAAATATGATACAACACACCGAAAATTTTTTGTAAAAGTTATAAATAAAAATATAATATTTTAATATAATATATTATATTATTAAATAAAATTATATTTCCTCAATAAAATTATTTTATTATTATTAAGGATCGAAATGCCACAGTATCCTAAACATATCGTCAGGTATTTTCTCCCGTCCTAGATCGCGCATACGGCGAAGAAGTTGCGACGGTTTTTGGTCGCCTAGCTCCATTTCACCAATCAGTTTTTGTATCTGGCGATTCTCCGATTCCTCATAAATAGTCAGCAACCAAATCTTAAGAACTTCATATTTTTTACTGTCAGGGGGCTTCATCAGTAAATCAGATACCTGCTGTATAGCCTCTTTACCCAGTTTTGACACAACAATCTGGAACTGCACTTCATCAGCAATGTTTTGAGGACCTAGTACCGCTTCCGCTCTGATGAACCATACTCTTGGCTGGTCAGTCCAAAATTCGAGAAAACGGTTAGTGACAGAAATTGCCGTCACGTCACTAAGCTCCGGCTTGATTTGCAGTGGCCCCTGCTGGGCAGCAGTCTGAGATAACTGTCCTGTCTAATCTAATCTAACTATCCAACCTCTTCCGGCGATCTTGACCAGATCGACGGTTCATCTTGTGGGGTGCCTACCAACAGGTCTTCCGGTACGTAGATCGCCATTCGAGGCCTCTACTGCCCCACCGGCCATTTGTCCGTCAAGCTAAGTGCCCTGACCACTGCCACTTTAGTTTCACAACCTGGGACTTTCTGGGCTGTGTCGGTACCTTGGATCTCTGCAGTTTAGTGTGACACAAGTTAGCGCTAATCAGAGCGGAATTAAAAGTTGTTTTTAATTTTTTTGGATTTATATTAAACTAGCTGGAGCCCGGTGCGCTTCGTTTCACCCAAAAAATCTACCACTACACCAGCGCCACCTATCCGGCACTAATATAAAAAATGTTCATAGGAGTGGTTATGTGGTGGCATCCTTTATATGTGTGCATTTTCATTTCAATTGGGCTAAGTGTTCTCGAGTTTTAGGTGAACATTGATACACACATACATTTTCATAGAGCTTACCTTAATAAATGACTAAGCGCCAATACTCCTAGGAAGAAGAAATAGCCAGTGAGAAGCAGGTTGATGTACTCCTTAGAGAAGAACTGGAAGAATATGTAGAGACCAAAGAGGGCACACGAAGCAATGATGGGGAACATAAGAGCATCCTTGTTGGACATTGTTTCAGCTCGCTCGCCTGACTCCTGAAAAATAATAATATTTTAAATAAATACGAATAAAATAAGTAGCAATAGGTAATTAAAAATTAAGTTAGAATTGCTTCACATTAAACACAAATTTTAGGATTCTATATCAAAATTCAAATTCCTATTAAAATTCCTGCAACTTTCATAAGACATCATTTTTTTATAACAATAAGGGACGAGACGAGCAGGACGTTCAGCTGATGGTAATTGATACGCTCTGCCCATTACAATGCAGCACCGCTCATTATTCTTGAAAAACCCAAAAATTCTGAGCAGCTACAAGTGCGCTCGTCACTTGAGACATAAGATATTGAGTCTCATTTGTCCAGTAATTTCACTAGCTACGGCGCCTTTCAGACCGAAACGCAGTAATGCTTATACATTGCTGCTTCACGGCAGAAATAGGCGCCGTTGTGATACCCATAATCTAGCCGGCATCCGGTGCAAAGATGCCTCCCACGTGGTAACACTTTTCCATAAATATTTAACACTGCACTATTCAATAGATGTGGTGTACATATGTTTCTTCATTAGGGTGATTGATGTGAGTTTGCGGCCGTGGCCATGTTTTGCACAACGTGCTTACGCTCGCAACTCGCGGCTTGAGACGGAGGGGGCGTGTGAAGACCTTTGATTGGACCGAAATTAAAGTTAAGCGATTTCAAGTAATTAAAATATATGTTTATTTCTCCTCAAGAAAGATCTCACACTAATAAGTGTTACATTTTTAACAGCTGGTATTGTTAGTTGGTGTCTGAAGAACAATGTGTAAACATTATTGTGTTTCGGTCTGAAGGGCGCCGTAGCTAGTGATATTACTGGGAAAATGAGACTTAGCATCTGATGTCTCAAGGTAAGGAGTCCACTAATTGTATTAAGATTTTTTCGGTTTCTCAAGAATCCTGAGCGGCACTGCATTGGTCCTGCGTCCTGCTCGTCTCGTCCCTTACTGTCATCAAAAAAACCTCACCCCTATATTTCAAGATGAGAATGCGTGTGTGTGTATGTGCGTGCGTGCACGTGTTGGTGTGTGTGTATTATATTACCAGCTATATCAGTAGTAAAATTTTGTAACCTTACCCTTTCAAGGCAAGCTTTTATTTTAATAGAAAATTGGCAGAACTCTGTTTACCTATTTTTACAATTCTTTGTCACGGATTCTATCTTTTCTTAATTGTGTTTTATATATTACTAGCTGACCCGACAGACTTTGTTCTGTAGATAATAAAAAAAAACTGTTTTATAGGAATTTGCCAATAATATTTCATAACATCAAGAATTATTTCGTAATAAATGCTCCCTGTTGTTATAATGAAATTGTTTCACAGTGGAACTGTTAAACCGTGCGTCACTAAAGTCTCTCATAGAAAATATGTCCATACAAAACAAATCTTGAAAATAAAAATAATTATGGGTACCAAATCGAAATAATAACTATCCTGTCTCTCAAGTTGGACTAAACTGCACTCCATGAAGTAATCCCCATTTAAATCCGTTCATTAGTTTAGGAGTCCATTGCGGACAAACAACGTGTCACGTAATATAATATATATATTAAGATATAGTTTAACGATTAGTTTTGCGATTTTATAGTTTCACGACTTTGATTAACTTGATAAGCTTAATGCGTAAAAGTAGCGCTGATATTATATTTGCAACGTAAAGACATCCACCCTATAATCTATACTAATATTATAAAGCTGCAGTGTTTCTTTGTTTGTTTGTTTGAACGCGCTAATCTCTGGTACTACTGGTCCGATTTGAATGATTCTTTCAGTGTTGGGTAGTCCATTTATCGAGGAAGGCTATGTTTTTTTTTTTCAAAATTAGGGATCCGTAATGAAATTGCTATTTTGTAATACAAGGTGTAAAATCGAAAACCTATTTTTGCGTGCGCTGCAAAAACTATTGACAATAGAACAAAATGATGTACAGCCTATAATATAGGCAATATTTTATTACTTATAAAACTATCGCGTGAATTATACTTTATATGGCAAAACAACGTTTGCCGGGTCAGCTAGTTAATTCATAAAATGCAATGTTGAAGGGCATTCTTGTCATTATTTTGGAGACGTTAATTATATCTGGTCGAAAATAATTAACACGCATGACAAATTGTTAAGATGAGTTTTCACATACTATAATTGGGTTCACGAAAACAATTGGGACAGATTGTCGGCTATGACAATAGATTATTCTCGACTATTTTTGAATATTTTGTTACAAAAAATTTAACTGTTCAATGTTTATCATGGTATATCGCTATGGGGCAGTGCAGCAGATATTTATTACTATCTAGGTGCTACAGAAGATGGCTGTTCACGCTATTTACCTTAAGATTAAGAGAAAACTTTAAAGAAATAACATTCTAATAAAAATAGATCACTGAAATTAATGTTTTTTTTTTTCTAACTTCTTGAATTGGTTTAGATTATAACAGTGGTTTTTGTCAAACTCATAAAAGCAGCACTCATCTATGATGTATAGAACAATATCTGTCTGGTCAGTTAGTATAATAAACATTTTAATGAATATGTTAATGTATTTTTCAATTATCTTTAAGTAAAATACATTGCCAACAGATAACAAAACATAATGAAATTTTACTTCTTTACAATATATTAAAATTGTAATTGTTTTATGTAAAAAACTAAACTGGGTAATATAACATGATAACAATGGAATTTTTCTACACAAGTTCTTTAAAATTATTTAATATTATATTCCATGCAGATAATATTTTTTTAGATAGCTGCTGATTTGTTTGTTCCAAAAGGCTGAATCAATTTTAACTTAGAACTTAGACAGATTAGTATGTTAATGAAGGACTTAGGGTTCCACACAAAAAAGTTATAAAATGATTGAAACATAATCGAAATCTATGTCTGATCACTTTTCGTAAAATAAACAAGCATGTTTCACGGTTATCCTAGAAAAGAAGCTTGCTTAAGCTTGATCAGGTGATTTTAAATTTGATTTTCGAAGAGTAAGTCTCAGCTCAGCCTCACGTTGATACCAACACTACACAGAGGTGTCCTTGTAATGTGCTATTTCTTAAATATTCCAGACACTGTATTCCTGATTGTGTAGTTAATTGTAAGGGCAAACTTGTACTCACAATACAACAATAATAATAAACTTTTAAATCGTTTTATAGTAAGTATTATTGACTGGAAGAATATTGCTAGCCTTTATGAATAATGATGATGAGTAAAGCTATAAAACAAAAGATTTTTATTAAAGTAAGTATAGTGGTTACATAAATGTAAAAAAACTTCAATATCTCACTATAACCAGGATGCTGTGAGACCAGAGTAAATGAGCATCTACAATGTCTTTTTCTTATAGCCTTAAAGAAAAACACAGTTTACAGGCCCATATTGAGATAAAATTATCTTGATTTTAGCTGATATGTAAATATAAGGGTGTACAAATAACACTCTAAAAATAAGTTTGAGAAAAGAGATTGTGTATACAAATGTAATAAAACAATTGTTATGTGATACTACTATGACACAAAATAAGCTATACTAAGTGAATGGAATACAGCTTTTACAGTCATAACAGAATGGGGATTCACAAATTGTATTAAATCATTATCTGAGGTTTTTATAATCTGTTGGACCACCCTTGGCTTACTAATACTTAATAGGTTAAAGTTTCAGAAGTACAGTCACATATAAAGGCATAAAAGCCATTTATTTTCTCAAAATTGATTCCTTAAGAATTATTTTTGATGTCATTTCTAATAACTACTAGATACTACTACCACTTCGGAATCAAATGGCGGTCTGAGAGAGAAGTAGCGGCGCAAGAAACTCTCCCTGCATTCATTTTTTGCGCTCTTTTCAATAAAAATATACAATATTGTACAGTCATTTCTATCGCTATAAAATAATCACAATCTAGTCCCAGGCTGTCCGATCATTTAGATATTCAGCAGTGGAGTAATAGGATTTATGTCAGAGCCATTTTTTTGTAAAACATTTAAATTTATTTATAGATAATGCCTGAACAGTGGCTGGGATAGATATCTCTAAAAATTATTTAAGCCATAGGTTTAAAAAATCTTTATCAGGTATGATACTCATGTAAAAGGAGGATAGGATGTCCTAGGAAAATGTGGATAGAAGACATTCAAGTGACAGCAGGACACTTATGGAAAAAGATAGCAATGAACAGAGGCATGGAACAAGCTGGAGTAGGCCAAGAAGGGGTTCCAATCAATAATGATGAAGACAGTACATAACAACAGTCATTAATACAAATAAAAATTATATATTTTTTTCTTATATCTATGTAAATAATGGTAACAATAAGTAATATTTATTATAATAGATGTAATCATAGATAGAAGAATGTGATTAAATAGTAGATTTGAAATAAATAGGTTTTATTATTATTATTGCTCATGTGAGTATCTATCTATGAGTTGTATCCTTCTTGGGCATAATAATAATTGAGGAAAACATATTAAGTGCTGTGTTATATAAAATGTATCTTAAAAGATGTATTTTGATTATAAAGCAAAGTGTTAGTTAGTCAGAGGTGTTATTTTTTGTATTATGATAAATAATTATTGGATTTGGTAAAAAAGACATTGATCAAAATAAAAATTTAATGATTTATCCTAAGTAATACTCAAATCAATGTGCATAAGTTGCATTAACGTTGTGTCTAAATACAATATGCACCTTAAATCTAAGATAAAGGTTACCAAAATGATTGCCACGATTACACTTTACGTTCATTTTGGAGTATCGAATGAGTATGATCGCAAAACTTTTAAAGCTTATCACATGTGACCTGACTTACCTTTTGTTCTTTAAGGTATTTTACAGAACGAAAAGATCCAAAGAATATCGGCAAAATAGCCATTATCACCAAACTAAGATATGCAATCGCAACACCTTCAATACTATTTGGAGGTTTTTCGGTAGCATTCTGTATTACTTCTTTAACGGTCTCTTCTATATTTATCGGGATTTCAGTGACAGATTCTGCCATTTTAATAAAAACTTTAACAATAAACTATTTGAAAATAATAAATCTGCAAGTAAATGTATGTGTACTCGGAACTTGTAAGTTGTAGTTGATAATTTGATTTGACAAGTCGACTCGGAAACATGTACGTCATACAAATGACAATCAATCAATATGGAGTTGTAACGTTGGTCAAATTGGAGCTACGTGTCCTTTCCCTAGATACCTAGGTATCCTGTACCCCTAGCCAACATAGTGATTAAATTCTCTCTGATTCTGTCTGACAAAATATGAACCTTACAAAGTTTGATAATTAAAAATTAAAAAGAGGCTCTTGCTAAACGGACGAATAAAATTAATTAGTCGCCGATTATCGGAAGAACAAAATTACTAAATCGTCCGCTAAAATGAATATGGGTAATTATTAAAAAAAAAATCTGTACCTACTCATCATCACAAATCTCTCATAACTCAATCACTCGAGCTTTTTTTGAAAGTCTCCGTTGGACTGTGGTGATATGTTTTAATTTCATGACCATGGATGTTAGTCCTTCAGTGGGAGTGTGTTTTTTTTAAAATTTGTGATTCATTTTTTATGTGTTAAAAAACTAATCATAATACCATTAAAAGGCAAAAAAGGCATTTATTTCCTCAAAATTGATTCCTTTAGAATTCGTTTTGATGTCATTTCTTATACTACTACCGCTTCGGAAACAAATGGCGCACTGAGAGAGAAGAAGCGGCGCAAGAAACTCTCCCAGCATTCCTTTTTTTTTGCGCTCTTTTCAATAAAAATATACAATATTGTACAGTCATTTCTATCGCTATAAAATAATCACAATCTAGTCCCAGGCTGTCCGACAGACTGACAGAGCCATTTTTTTATAAAATATTTAAATTTATTTATAGATAATGCCTGAACAGTGGCTGGGACTTTATTGTAGAAGTGTATACATTTACCCTTAAAGCTATTATGTATCTTATGAAGCCTACTAGAATTAGTTACAAGCAATCCCTTATTTCTAGTGTTATAATAATGAAAATCACTATTAAGAGCAAAAAGGTGACGATTTTTGTGAACATACATTACATTTCAATTTCATAATATTTATTTATTTAAATTTTTCTTTGAGAGACTGTCTATAACCAAGCTGATATATAGCACGAACAGCTCGCTTTTGCAGTGCAAACACTATATCAATGTCGGCAGCATGACCCCATAGTAATATACCGTACGTCATGATGCTGTGAAAATAACTAAAGTACACTAATCTAGCGGTCGCAACATTCGTCTACTCTCTAATCTTTCTAACTGCATTGCATGTCTTTGGTTGATGTTTCATTAACCTACTCAAATGTATATGAAAATTTATATTTAAAACTAAACATTTCATTCAGTGATGTCTTTTTTCTTCCTACTGCGCATTTATTTTATATTATAACCCGGGATTTTTTTTGAAAATCGGGCATTTTTTGTAAGTCAGGTATAGATTTTTCTGTGATGGTAATCTTGTCATGACAGGACAGGGTTACTTACGTACATTAAAACGTGACAAAAACGCACGACAAATAAATTCGTCATAAGTTTTATACATAACTTGTAAATGGGGAGAAAAGAAAGGGAGAAGGGGGAAAACGCCTACAATTCGGTTCTGGCACACGCTCGCTTGGCTCATGCGTTGTAGTAACTGTTCTAACACGACCAAACATAACTGATTTTTATCCTTACCTAACTAGCGTTTACTTTTTTTCCTTTTATTTCACAATTTTCATTTTCAATTGACCGCTTTTAACCTCCTAAATAAAATAAATGAAAACAGTAGTAAGAAAGAAGACATCACTGAATGAGATTTTTAATTTAAATTTCAACATACATTTTAGTAGGTAACTAAAAAATCAGCTTTAAAATAGTTATGATTAGTTTTTTATTACATAAAAAAGGAATCATAAAATTAGAAAAATCACATTCAACTGAAGGACTAGCATGGTCATGAAATTATTAAAAAAAAATCACAAAAGGGAGACGTTAGAAAGTGATAGGTACAGATTTTTTAAATAATATAATACCTTTATTCATTTTAGTGGACGAATAAATACTTGTTATTCATCCGATAACTAATAATTTATTTTATGCGTCCATTCGTCGGACGACTAGGCATTTTGATACCACTCACTCGCTCGAACGGTTGGCTCAGTGGAAGAGAGATCGTGGGTTCGATTCCCGCATCATTCATAAATTTTGGTTACAAATTTAATTTAATTAATCCCAGAAGTGCGGCATATCACTTTAAAGTACTAAAAAATTTGTTATTTTTAAATCACACACTTGTGATCGTGTTGTAGTCACTAGACTGGTGATCAAGACGCAATAAATTGACGTCAGCTTATTGTTTTGCATGCAAAACAGACAAGATGAGATATGTTTCTCTTTTCAATGCATCGTGTTACGCATAGAAATGTCAAGTCAGTGCTGTGCAGCCAACTTGTTCTTACTTCTCCAGGCTTGATACTAATAGTTTTAGGTAGTAAACTAGTAAATTTCAATTTGTATTTCGTTATCTGTCGACCACAGAACAGCTGTGAACACTAAGTCGACTGTCAAGTGTCAACTATCGTCGTAAGACGTAAACACAAAACAAATATTTTAGTACTCCTAGCGGAAAACATCGTATCTAAATTAAGTCAAATGGTTCCACACTAATTTTATAATTTATATATATTTTAATTTTGTTATTAGTAAATAATGATTAAGATAATGTGTAATTAATTGAGAGCCACTAAAACGCACTCAATAATATGGAAGTGACTAGTGGAGCTGAGGAAGGGTTTGTAAGAGAATGGACTCCTTGCTCTCATGTTTTGAACCTCATTCCACCTAAAATACAAACTGGAATTTTCTCCAACGATCTTAATTTGACCTGCGTAGATGCTGTTAGTGAATATATTGCTCTTGGGACTAATGTTGGATTGGTTTATTGGTACGACCGTAAAAAAGGAAATATTCAAAGACTAAGATGTGAGGTAACTATAAAAAACTTTCGTCTGCCTTGTAATACTTTCAATGTTATAATTTGCTTTTAGTGACTGCTTATTCTTAAGTTAATGTTTGAGGATACTTATGTAATTTTACATATTGATAATATTTTAAAGACATTTTCTGTTAATTTCCTAATATAGATTTATATAGAGAAATAATCTGCAAAAATACAAACTTCATTGAAAATAAATAATTATTATGTCATGACACCTATATATATATATGGATTATTTCAGTCATTAAAAATCTTTATAGCATTATATTTTTCAATAATGCATGAAGAAAACAGTAGTTCATTAGTCTTTATGTAAACAATGTTCTTAAATGTTAAAACAGTTGAATATTGACACTAGTAAATACAAAAACTTATGGAATAATAATGTTGCAGGCATCAACATCACCAATTACATATGTTAAAATAGTAAACACTGTAGATTATATGGTGGGAGCAGGTAATGCAGCTGGACAAGTAACAGTATTCCAAATTCCAAAAGAGCATCCTGAAAACATTCCTGATACATTTAAACCTAAAGTTGAACCAAAAGTGGAAAGGTAATAATCATTATAAATCTGTTTTTAAATACTAGTGAATTACTCTAATCCAATAGTTAACAAACTGTGTGCTATACTGTCTCTTAAAATTAGTAAAAGAATACTCTAAGCTTGGTGGTCTACATATACGTTCCACAGGAGCCATAGTAGGAAGAATAGAATAGAATAGTGGCACATGGCCTTGTGCAGTTTCTTACATATTTTCTTTTCCTTTGCTGTGCTTGTTTAAATAGAACTAAGATTTCTTCCTTTTTTCATTTTGTGGTTGTCCTATTATGATTTTTGTGCATTTTTCTGCTGTATCTAGTCACATATCCTGTCTATTTGAGTATTTAGGTTCGAATCCCGGTAGGTGCAAGCATTTATATGATGAATATAGGTGTTTGTTTCCGAGTCATGGATGTTTATATGTATTTATGTATGTTTATATGTATGTTTAAGTAAGTATATTGTATTAAATATATCATTGTCTTGTAATCCATAACACAGGCTGTATATGCTTAACTTGGGGCAAGATAATTTGTGTAAAAAGTGTGCCAATATTATATTATTATTATTATATTATTTGAGGTAGACACCCCATAAGAATAATAATAAGAAGATACATACTTTTCTGATGATTTTCCTCAACAGTCTTATTTCTCCTGTTTTTTTCAGTGTGACTTCTATCACACTTTATTCCACTCCCCCTATGTAAGATATGCTAAGATACTTGATTTAAACTCCATTTGGCTAATTGTGGAAATTGTTTTTCATACGCTTTTCCAGGCATTAGAAACTCTTCTCAATCGGAAGATATTTTGACTTGAAAGATTTGTCACTCGATTTATATAATTGAAAATTTGGTAACTATGTTACTAATCTAAAGCTACACATCTTATAAAGTAATGAAACTGCTAAAAAATTAAAACAGCATATAACAAACATACACACACAATACATTAATTTTTGCATTATTAAAATAAAGTCTTAAACTATCTATATATATAAAAATGAATTGCTGTTCGTTAGTCTCGCTAAAACTCGAGAACGGCTGGACCGATTTGGAATTATTTGTGAAGTCCAGAGAAGGTTTAAAAGGTGAATAAATAGGCAAATGCTGCTAAATTAAATAAAAACAACAAATTTGTTTTTCCTTTGATGTGTCCATACATAATTTCTATGAGAGAATTTATTGACACACGGTTTGAAAGTTCTGCTGTGAAACAATTTCATTACGACAGCAGGGTGCATATTTTACGAAGTAATTCTTCATGTTATGATATATTATTGACAAATTCATATAAAAACATTATTTTATTTATTATATACAGAACAACGTCTGTCGGGTCAGCTAGTTCAGAATAAAAAAATATTTCTTTCATTGTACAGTAAGATGAATAATGTTTGATTTACACATCCTTTTGTTAGTCATGAATAAGGAAAATCCCAGAGTTACTGGATAGTTGATGGGAAGTTACTTTTAAGTATCCTTATTTGCCTTAATCTTAGTGTTGATTTCACAAAGGCTAGTAGTGCCTTTGCTTTTCGTCTGACAGAAGCTGGTTCAATCCCTGCCTGCCATATATCAATGTGTTTTTGGCTTACTGTGAAGGCGAACATAGTGACGAAAACTACACACACCTGCAAGATATTCAAAAGTAGTGTATGTAAAATCAAACAATTAGCACTGGGCTTACAAGGGATTTAAATGTTTAGTTAAAATCCAGGGTGTTCTTACTCTAGGTGTACTATGTGCCTATCTTATTACAATACCAATAAATTTACCTTTTTTAATCATAATCTTTAAGGGAATAGAACCAGCAGATCACAGAACAATCAAAAGCAAATAGTTATTAATTAGACCCAGATAACATCACACTGTGGCACATATTATACTGAGATTTGAAGATATAATATAACATGTACATCTAATTATATGTCTATTGCAACATATATAGTACTATAGTAAGGTAAATATACATAGGTCTATAGGAGAAACACTTTAATACAAACAGCGAAACATTTACAAAATAAAACAAACATATATGAACAAAACTGGAAAAACTTATTTAAACATAAACATGTACATGCCTAGTCTAATCATACATACAAACATACATACATAAAATCACGCCTCTTTCCCGTAGGAGTAGGCAGAGACCACTTCTTTCCACTTGCTACGATCCTTACATACTTGTTTCGCTTCGTCCACTTTCATTATTCCTTCCATTCATGCTCTCCGGTTTAGGGTACTCTTGACCTGGCCCTTTTTTCAAAACATCCCTGATTTGTTCTTGAAACATCTGCCTAGGTCTACCCCTTCCAACACTTTCATTCACACTGGCCTTATACACTTTCTTCATCAATTGTTCTTCATTCATTCTCTCGACATGTCCAAACCATCACAGCATAGTCTTATCAAATCTAATAAAATTGAAATCTTTTAGCTCTCTAATATAATAATATATGGTGGCTCTGTTTTATACCACCTCTAACAGACACAGGCGCAATTGCTTGGTATATTGAATCATATTCAATTCAATTTATTAATTAAGAGACCTACGGCCTTACAAATAAAATTGACATAAAGCTATAACTAAGCATAAACCAAGAATGTATGTAATGAAAGCTATAACTAAGCATAAACCAAGAATGTATGTAATGTAAAATGTTTACAAGTAGACATTTTGCTTACGAATAGTTTGTTCGGATGTATAACGTTTCCCGCGTTTATTTGCAAGGCAGCTTGTCATTAGGAAAACTTCAGAATTATCATTGTATTGACAGTGTTGTCAACTATAATGTAAACATTTTGCATTTTCTTTGTTTATCATCAGTTATAACTTTATACCAAGTTTATTTGTAAGGCTATTAGAATACAAAATAAGAATAATAATTCAAGTTTTACTTAAAAGTTAACACTGTGCCTGAACTAGGTAAACCTAAAGACATGATGTTGATAAAATGTTATAATGAGAGTTGTCAAGGTCATTACAATTATTACATAGGTACAAAATAATAAACTTATATTATACATTACAGATACACCATTGGTGATTTGCATAAAAGTGAGATTACAGCTATAGAGTGGTCCAAAAATGGAATGAGGCTATTCTCTGGTGACAAAAATGGAGTTATCATTATGACTGAGATTGACTTTTATATGGTGAGTATTGAATCTGTTGATAATATATTATCGTGTTTACCGACATTTTTCCCTATACCTACTCCATTAAATACATAATAGCTTTAAGGATATTAGCTTTAAAATATACACTGCAATAATATACATCCACCTTCGCACGACACGCCACAAGTTAGGATATCATCCTCAACAAACTGGATGTGTGGCGGTCTTCCACAGTGCGGTTTTCAAGGAGCTTTCTTCCACATACTACAAAGCTGGAATGAGCTTGCTTGTGCGGTGTTTCCGGGACGATACGACCGTACGCTCCTCCTCCATCCTCCTATTCCATAAAAAAAATCCAGCTGACATTCAGACACTACAAATAAATTTAATGGTTTCGTAAGATTGTATATTGTATTAAATTATTGTGCTCTTGTATCATAGTACATGTTGTGCCTATTTTTTTTTATGGAATAGAAGGACAAATGAGCGTACGAGTCAGCTGGTGTTAAGTTTTTACTATCACCGCCGCCCGCATTCTCTTGCCACACCAGAGGAAACACAGGAGCGTTGCCGGCCTTAAAGGACGGTATACGCGCTTTATTTGAAGGTACCCATGTCGTATCGTCCCGGAAACACCGCACAAGGAAGTTCATTCCACAGCTTTGTAGTATGTGGAAGAGCTCCTTGAAAACCGCACTGTGGAGGACCGCCACATACAGATAGTGGGGATGATATCCTAACTTATGGCGTGTCGTGCGAAGGTGGAATTCGGCGACAGGAATCAGTTTAAACAACTCGGAACACTCCCAGTAATAAATGCGTTAGAAGTCACACAACGAAGCCAATGTCTCTACGCAACGCCAAGTGATCCAGCCGTTCACAGAGCACTGGGTCCCCTACAATTCGAGCTGCTCTGCGTTGCACGCGGTCAAATGGATCGAGCTGATACTGGGGTGCGCCAGACCAGAGATTACAGCAATACTCTCATGTGTGGCTGGACCTGCGCTTTATAGAGTACTAGAATGTGGGCCGGCTTGAAGTATTGCCGTGCTCTATTAATGAAGCCCAGCTTCTTCGAAGTCAATTTGGCTTTGCCCTTTAGATGGCCACGGAATTGGCAATGGCTCGAAATTCGAGACGCAGTATTCCGATACTAGGCGAGGTTTTAAGGGAAGTGTTGCCGAAGAGCGGTGATACGACAAACGGGTTTTTTTTAGTGGTAAACCCGCAAACTTGAGTCTTCTGGGGGTTAAATTGGACAAGAATCAATTTATCCCATTCCGCGACCTTCTCAAGAGAGGACTCGATAGAAGACACAAGTCTCTCCCGGCACTGGTCGACGATTTCCCTAGAGAGATTTGGGGCAAGATAGTGTGTTAAAGTGTGTCAACATTATTATTAATCTAATGTAACTATGTCGTTCATAATTATAAATATATTATTCATAATATAAATTTTTGTATTGTAGCATCTGTGTAAATCAATGGAGATTGTGAATGAACAGCATGAGATAGTGCAGCTGAGCTACTACCAGAATGCGCTCCTGGTGTCCAGTGTTTACCGCAGCATTGTGTGCGAGCGTAGGGACAACCGCTGGCATGTCAACCAGCTGGGCAAGAAGGAGAGGAAGAGGTGAGTCAGACTCAACTACCATTATATACTACCTCACTATACATGGCTTGCAACCGGTGTTCAGTTTAGGATGGCCTGCACTGATTTTTATTTTATATGGGTTTGGATGAATTGCTAGATGTTCTTTGTAATTTGAAGAGTATTGTGTGATTTTTTCGTTTACTGTTTTAAATTTACCATGAAGTTCATTGTTCAAGCCTGATTGAGCCCAATCATGGTGCTGATTAGTAACTTACCAATCCAATTAAACTAAATACCTTCATATAATAGCTTCACCACCTTCTCCACCATTCTGTTTCTTGTACTAATTATACAAATTAAATTTGTAACCAAATCATACGGAGAGGCACGGGTTAGAGTCCTGCATCCTTAAGTTTTATATACATTTTACCATTTACCGCCACATTGGAATTGTGTATTTAATGTGACATGAAACTCATTTCCCCCATAAAACAATGTCTTAAGTAGATGTGGTATCAACCTCATAACACCACATTGGTATTTATCCTTTTAGCAGCTTGTGTGGTCTTACATGAGTCCTTTCATAATTATCACACGTATTTTGGTTGCAGCCTGTGCGCTCTGGGGGCGGTATTCCAGTACTCTTACGCATGCGGAGGACCGGCCAGCGCGTATTGCGCTCGCCCCGGTCTGAGGGTGTGGCGCGCGGACCGAAGTGGAAACGTGCTACAGACACTGCTCTTCAAGGTATGTTCTTCGTCAGCCCACACCAACAGTGAGTCTACTACTAATATTCATTCTCATTGAATATATATCGTTGAAGTGAAATCTGGTGTGCTTTCTCCACTTAACATTTGTGTTATTACTTTTTTACAAGTTTATAACCAAGTTTTGATTAAATAACCCACTATGGCATCTGTGATGGTTCTTGCAAGTGTATAGAAACAGAAGAAGAAAACATCTTACTATGTTTTTCAAATTGAATAAATATTGTTATAAGAGCTTTCCACAGAGTGACTAGCCCCTGATTATATTTTTTCCGGCTCGTTTTGTCGCCTTATATATTATATAAAAAATCCAAATGCATGTGACAGGAGATGGGAGGATGGTATTGTAAAATCAGCCGGCTTGATTGCAATTTGCTAAGGAAATAGGAGGTTGGAAAAAGTTCGGAATTTAGATATTAAGTTAAAAGTAGACGATGTTACGCATATAAGTTAGATAAAGAGAAAAAACCAGTATCCCGAATAAATACTTTATTATTATTATTCTGTGGCAGGATGCGATATCGAACCCGCTGACTGTGGCCGAGCTCCTGAACCCGTCCCAGCGCAAACACTGTCACAGCGACCGCGAGTACAACCTGGGCGCACTGCATGTGTTCCGCGACCACTTCCTGGTCTCACACAACGACCACTTCCTCTACATTCTAGACCCGAGGTCGCTCACCGCTGTCGCCGTAGTCGACGACCTTAGAAGGTATGTTGCTTGTGGCAATGTCGTGGGGCGAGTCGTTCCCTTTCTAAGATTTAACAATGGATGGAGGGATGGCGGACGGTGACTGGTGATCGTAGTGAATTCTATAAACTTGAACTCATAAAGTTTATTAAAATTTTGAAATAATTCATGGCAATGGTTTGATTAATGATTTCATCTTTGGCAGCTGTTGAATCCCAAACGGTCATAATTTTTATTTCATTATAACAAACCAAACTAGGTGCCTCCGTTAGTATTTAAGTCACAAAATAAATAAAGAAAATCTTTAATTACACCAAGCATTTGGAGTATATTTTTTTAATACATATTTTGCTGTAAAGGTAGACTATTCCGTGTGTTTGGAGTGCGGAAATTTATTCTTTTCCGCACTATTGTTTTTAGTTTAAAATTGTGTTTTTTAATTATCTCCTCAACAAATGTTTAAACTGTAATTGTATTCTTTTTTTCGCTAATGTATTAGGATACGTCGTTCCATTCCCGTGCGGAATCGGCCCAATTGGTCCCACTCGGCCCTATTGTTAACTTTGGATTTGAATGGGTGAGGGAACTAACAATGGACATCCGAAACAGAGCGAGCGCAACAATCCCGCAACATTTTATTACAAAAAAAGGCCCACCACGGCTCTTGAGTCAGAGAAACTGATGTGCTGGTGTACAGTTGTGTACAATTCAATTCACAAATAAAATTTGAAAACAAAATTTTATGAACGATGCGGGACTCGAATCCACGACTTCTCGCGTTCCGTGCAAGTGCTCTGCCCACTGAGCTATCCGTTCGAGTGACGTATCGTTGATAAATTTTGTATATGTCTTGTTCAACTCTCAGCTTGTGGCTTCAATTACAGGATCTACTTTACAGTTGATAACCTGCTCAACCCCAATATTTGCATATTAGGAAAATTACTTGAGATATCGCTCTTCACTTCTAGGATTAATACACAAATAAAATTTGAAAACAAATCATGTACACGAAGCCATAACCTGAGAGTTGAACAAAGCATACGAGATTTTATGAGAATACGTCACCCGAACGGTTAGCTCAGTTGGCGGAGCACTCGCATGGAACGCGCGAGCTCGTGGGTTCGAGTCCCGCATCGTTCATATTTTTTTTTTCAAATTTTATTTGTGTATTAATCCTAGAAGTGAGGGTTATCACTTGAAAAACATTAGAAATTATTTACTTTTCCGTTGGACAGCGCTACGAACGCTCATTGTACTCTTGGTGCGATCTATATTGCCACCATTTCTTGAAAGAATAAAAAAACCGATTTGTTTAATGACAATGGCTTCCGCCATTTTCTGAAAGCGTGCACACTACTGCTTTACACCTGAACCTCTATCAACAATAATCTATCTGTGGCCGAGCGCTGAAGCACTGCACTTGATTATCACTGCAATTTGTAGTTGAAAGTAATTATATGTTATATTATGTATTATTTTGACATTATTTCACACAAACAATTTTGGTCCAATCTAGACAGAGCCTGTACTGTAGAGGTGCTAAACAACGCTATATGTAGGTACTTACTTAAAAACGTATATTAACAACCATATTCCTCATATAAATGTTTGAATCTACCGGGATTGTGATATGTATAATGTTAATAGACGGTTTTTTGTAATGAAATACGGGACGAGACGAGCACGACGTTCAGCAGATGGTAATTGATACGCCTTGCCCATTTAAAAAAAACTGAGCGGCACTACAACTGCGCTCGTCACCTCGAGAAGTTGTCAAGTAATTTCATTAGCTACAGTGCCCTTCAGTACCGAAACACAGTATGCTTACACATTACTGGTTTACGGCAGAAATAGGCGCCGTTGTGGTACCCATAATGTAGCCGGCATTCTGTGCAAAGGAGCCACAGATTTTTTATCTAATATTTGTGAAACATTTCCAGGATCGTATCGGTTTCCGTGAACAAGGACGAGATATTCGTGTTGGAGGGAGAGCGGTCGCTAGTGCGTCTCGCTCACAAGCCCGAGCCGGCCGCGCTAGCTCAAGGTCTGTTCGCTACAAAGCAAATAATTAATTGATTATAACTAAGGGCGGGGCCACAACATGCAACGCTGTTCGTATCTTAAACATCTGACGTCCCACAACCCATCGTCAATTTAAAATGGCGCATAGTATATAGAAAATTTATTGAATTAGGCGTTATTTTGCGGAAATCCATAATTATACAAATGATTTATGTTTTCTTTAGTGTTAATTCCGCTAATATTTGTTTTTAAAAACAATTCGACACGTGTTTCGCCTCTACACGAGGCAACCTCAAGACGTGTTGTCTCGCCAAAATCTGGCACGAGACTGAGTCTAGACTAGTCCTAGTCGAATTGTTTTTAAAAACAAATATTGACGGAATTAACACTAAAGAAAACTTAAATCATTTGTATCATAGTATCCCCTCTTTGACCAGACTGGTTGCGTGCGTGCGTAAGATCACAAGTTGAGTACTTAATAAGGATTTCGATGACATTATTATGTTACACAGATAAAATTGAAAACAAAATTTTATGAACGATGCGGGACACGAAAGCCGCGACCTCTCGCGTTTCGTGCGAGTTTAGGCGTGCGTCATAAAAATAAAATTTTGTTTTCAGTTTTATTTCCGTAATTAATCCCAGAAGTGAAGGTTATCGCTTTAAAAAACATAACAAATTATTTTAGATTGCACATGAGGAATGACACCCTGGCCCATACGGCAAAAGAGAAAGCCGATCTCCTGTGCACTCTTTTTGCCTCCAACTCGACTCTTGACGACAACGGAAAAACACCGCCGTCCATCCCGCGGTGTCAGAGCTCCATGCCTGAAGTACAGTTCCGACAGAAAACTGTTAGGCGAGCTCTGTTTTCGTTGGACGTCAGGAAGTCGAGCGGGCCGGATGGCATTTCTCCAATCGTGCTTAGAACGTGTGTCCCTGAGTTGACGCCGGTGCTAACGCGTTTATTCCGGCACTCTTATTCAAAAGGCGTAGTCCCTGATTCATGGAAGTTAGCCCTTGTCTATCTGATCCCAAAAAAAGGAGACAGTTCGGATCCGGCAAACTACAGGCCTATTGCTATTACCTACCTACTCTCCAAAATTATGGAGAGCATAATTAACCGCCAGCTCTTGGTATACCTTGAGGGTCACCAGTTGATCAACGACCGGCAGTACGGCTTTCGCCATGGTCGGTCGACTGGCGATCTTCTGGTATACCTAACACATAGATGGGCGGCGGCTATTGAAAGCAAGGGGGAAGGCCTGGCAGTTGGTCTGGATATAGCGAAGGCCTTTGATCGTGTATGGCACAAGGCGCTCCTCGCAAAACTTCCATCATTTGGGCTTCCCGAGAGCTTATGCAAGTGGACCTCCAGCTTCCTCACTGGGCGCAGCATACAGGTCGTTATCGACGGTTATTGCTCGAATCCCAAGCCCGTGAACGCTGGAGTGCCCCAAGGCTGTGTGCTATCTCCCACGCTGTTTCTTCTGCATATCAATGATATGTTGGACACCGCCAACATGCATTGCTATGCAGACGACAGCACTGGTGATGCCGTATACACGGGCCATGCAGGTCTCTCTCGGGAAAACGTCGACCAGTGCCGGGAGAAACTTGTGTCTTCTATCGAGTCCTCTCTCGAGAAGGTCGCGGAATGGGGTAAGTTGAACCTTGTCCAATTTAACCCCCAGAAGACTCAAGTTTGCGCGTTTACCACTAAAAAAACCCCATTTGCCGTATCACCGCTCTTCGAGAACACTTCCCTTAAAGCCTCGCCTAGTATCGGAATAATGGGTCTCGAAATCTCGAGCAATTGCCAATTCCGTGGCCATCTGGAGGGCAAAGCCAAACTGGCTTCAAAGAAACTGGGCGTCATAAATAGAGCACGGCAATACTTCAAGCTGGCCCACATTCTAGCGCTCTACAAAGCGCAGGTCCGGCCTCACATGGAGTATTGCTGTCATCTCTAGTCTGGCGCACCCCAGTATCAGCTCGATCCATTTGACCGCGTGCAACGCAGAGCAGCTCGAATTGTCGGGGACCCAGTACTCTGTGAACGGCTGGATCACTTGGCGTTGCGTAGAGACGTCGCTTCATTCTGTGTCTTCTACCGCATTTATCACGGGGAGTGTTCCGAAGAGCTGTTCAACCTGATTCCTGCCGCCGAATTTCTTCTTCGCACGACACGCCACAAGTCACGATATCATCCCCACCATCTGGATGTGTGGCGATCCTCCACAGTGCGGTTTTCAAGGAGCTTTCTTCCTCGTACCACGAAGCTGTGGAATGAGCTTCCTTGTGCGGTGTTTCCGGGACGATACGACATGGGTACCTTCAAGAAAAGCGCGTACACCTTCCTTAAAGGCCGGCAACGCTCTTGTGATTCCTCTGGTGTTGCAGGAGAGTGTGGGCGGCGGTGATCACTTAACACCAGGTGACCCGTACGCTCGTTTGTCCTCCTATTCCATAAAAAAAAAAGATTATTATGTTGGCTAATTCACTCAAGTTCAAATATTTTCTCTTTCTCAAAATCTGATTTGCACTAAGGAGAACCCATTCGAAAAGATGTGTTAACCTTGTGAACAGGCGCATGGAAACTGCGGTCTTTTTATGAAATAAAATTGCATTACACAATATTTACAAACTTTAGAACGAGATAACGCACCCGGCCCTGTTGGTCCCACCAGAGTAACCGCTGGTTCAAAAGGGAATATGAAGAGCTGAAAATATGTGGCCATAAGGCCATTTTTTTGTATATTTTAGAATCACCATATTTAGTAATAATAATCAAGTTTTCATTTATAATTCAAAAAAATATTCGTTTAAATGATTTTGTTTAGGCTATGGTTTCCTATTTTATGCCGTACGCGGCGTCTGGCGTTAGCGTCAACGTTCAATTCCGTGGCTTCCAACGTCTGGATGCAACGCACAGCGTCGGCGGTCAATACGTCTCGCGTGACGCAGGTGGCTCAGTGGCTACTCGCGAGCGGTCACCTGCGGTAGTGTTTTCGCGATGGATTTGTTGAAATTAAAATTAAATAATTTTTAATTTAAACTTTTAATTAATAAATAATTAAAATTAAAACTTACCAGGAGATCAGACTGCATCACTAATTTTTTCCCAACATTGATGCATATAAATATTGTTTTTATCATTCTTGTCACTTGTATCATATAAGATTTTACTGATCCAATCAACAACTCGACTTTCCTTTATCAAACCTCATTCATTTTGTGTGACGCGAGCGACGACCTTTACGCTGCAATAGTTCGATTTGACAAGAGACGCGGCGCACTGTGTTCGGATGGCGCGTACGGCGTCAACACGCCAGCGTCGACGTGTGAAAGAGACCACAGCAGTACATTTATATAGCAAGCATTGTGACGTAGCGTACGGCGTAACGAGACGTCACGTACGGCGTAAAATAGGAGACCATAGCCTTATAAGTACCTTTAGTTTAAATTCATATTACGTGTATTCGTAGACATGTGTCCGAGCCCTAAAATGCCGTGAAATATTAGCGTTGTATTAACTCATCGCTGTGTGAGAATCGTTTGAGATGCGTCGTAGTATAAAGCTCTGTTCAAACTGAGGCGAATAACGCGCGGAACGCGGGACGGAAGTCGCTCGCGCCGATTGTGTCAGCTAACTTGTATGGACGTGTTCAAATTGACGCCAGTAGTCGCTAAAAGTGAAGCGAAACAAGAGCGGGACGCCCGGCGGGACTGTTTGGTCTCACAATGCATGATATTTCTCCATTGTAGAACCAAAAATGACACGCGGGAAGTCAGTTTGAGAGGCTAAGCGAGTGAGCGAATTACTCTAAAACGCGTCCCACGTCCCGCGCGTTATTCGCCTCAGTTTGAACAGAGCTTTACAGTGTTCTGGCCTCGCCCTTACACTACAAACAAACAGCCAAATTATAATAAAATTATAATAATGACTTATCACGAGGAAATCGTGAAATGAATAATGTAATTTGGACTAAATTTGGCAGTAAAAGATGTAATTCAATTAACTTATCGCCAAAAAGCAATGATATTTGTATTTAGATGGTCAAATGTCAAAATATTTAAACTCAAGTCTCCAAATGAGGGTAGTAATAATTGCAAACGTACTCGGGAGACTTTTTTTTTAACCAACATTTTATAGGCTCTGGTTGAATAATTGGGTTAAAGGGGAAGAAAGAGGTCGTCTAAGATGCGAATGAGTATAACAAAATGGTGTCTGGGTGGTTAACAATAAAATTAAAACAAACATATTCATATGTGCGTTAATTATATATATGGTATAATATATAATTAATCCCCTTATTAATATGTTATATAAGCCTCGTATTTTGAACTAATTCTTCAATTTTCAAAAGTAGATCTAATAATTTGACCAACCACCGTATATCAGCACCGTAGCGAATTAAGTTACGTTTCTTTCCCTTTGCTTATAATCACCGCGTGGTTATAAGTTGAGCATTCATTCACAAACTTTAGTTGAAATAAATATCATTGTTGAGGTTAGTAGATTTCTCATGGAAGAAGAGGACAAAAGGACAAACGAGCATACGGGTTAACTGATGGTATGTGATCACAGCTACCCGTAGTACAGAGGAAACACATGAACGTTGCCTTAAAAAGCATCAAATAAACGATCCGTGGTAAGACTCAATAAGTCAGTAGTCAACCTATTGCGTCACCCACGCTTTTAAATCAAATGTTATCCGATCTACTAACAACTGAGTCAAAGTACTTGAGGCGTTTGCATTATTTGCCATCAATCCTCATAAAAAAATCTTTAGTATCATTTATATTTTACGATTTCGACTGCCTTTTACACTGCTTACCAAATATTTTTGACAGATAAAATTATTACGAATAATCTATGTATTTCTTTCAACTATGCCTAACATGGTTGTTGTTCTTAGCGATCTAAAAACAACCGTGTTTTTGTAAAAATAAAATAAAAAAATTTATATTTATAAAATAGTTTTGGTGCTTACGTTTTTTTTAATGTTAATATAATCAATATTGTGTTTTGCATAACGCATGTTTTGTTAAAAGTATCACAATTAATTATGTAGCTAATTTTTATTTTGTATATTTTATTTTCTATCTCCCAATATTAAAAAATAGTAGTGAAATATTAAACAATTTATACAAGGTTTTTAATATATTTTTGTAATATTTTTTAGAAGTTGTAGCTATATATTTAGTTTAGATGTGATTTGTCCGTCCATGATATGTACTTCCATAGCGATAGTTTCTTACGGTGTTATTACAAAAAATAATTTAAACATAGCTTAGACACGTGTTTTATTAAACAGTGTCTAACTATTTAAGCGATGTCTAAAGATTGATGCTAAACAACAGAAACACACTGATTTGTAATAGAACTTTTTTAAAACAAATGTTCAACACGTGTTTAACATTTTTGTAATAACACCATTAGTGCTTATACTAAAAATAAGCCATACATTAACATGCATTTTAACCGCACTGTGCTTATTGCGTGCTTGTATCCTCAATGCTCACGAACGCGTCACGAAGAAGGAGTTTTGCCGATATAGCGCGCTCGCTCTTTCTTGCAGGACTTATGGGAGGACGCTGTGTTATTGTAAACCTTACAAATGTTGATTATTTCTCAATGTATTATTATTTTTCATCCAGTTTTTTTTAACTTAGATTAGTTAGATTACAATGACAATGTGATCTAAGTCATAACGTATCGCGAAACGACCTCAGATGTAGCGTGCCCTGATATAACCCCGATTAATGTGTTTTCAATGAATTGACTTCCACACACTAAATATCTATCAAACAAACCTATTTCTAGAAGAAGGAAAGAAAGCGGCCTATCTTATTTTTTTTTGTCTTGTAACTTTCGCAAACTTTGGATTTTTATTTTCAACATAGATTACATAGTACTGTAGCGTGTGGGTCCTCCCTCACATGCGGGATCGTTGTTGTTAATCAAACAATATTATACTTTTCTGACGTATTTTCTTTTACCATCTTTATATCTTTATATATATAATTCTTCTGTGAGTGTGTATGTCACTGAACTCCTCTTAGACGGCTGGACCGATTTTGATGAAACTTTCTGAGTGTCTTCAGGTGGATTCGAGGATGGTTTAGATTCACAATTAAACTACCTCCTAAACGGCTGGACCGATTTTGATGATATTTTTGTGTGTTCCAGTGAATTTGAGATTGGTGTGTGTCTTCAGGTGGATTCGAGAATGGTTTAGATTCACAATTAAACTACATCCTAAACGGCTGGACCGATTTTGATGATTTTTTGTTTGTTTCAGTGAATTTGAGATTGGTTTAGATTCTCAATTCCGTCCATATTATATAATTCTCCTGCTCATGTGTATGTTAGTGAACTCCTCCTAACGGCTGGACCGATTTTTCAAATTTAAGACGTGTGTACAGGACAACGTCTGTCGGGTCCACTAGTAATTATATATTATGTAATCATAACTTTATTCAATACTAGCTGATACCCGCAACTTCTTCCGTGTACACACATGAATAAGCACGTAGTACTTATAAATATCTTTATATCTTAAAAGTTTATTAACTTTATATTAAATGAACCCATCGCCATACTTTATCAATTAACATAAAAGTAATTTCATAGATAGTGGAAACATAATATAAAGATTCTAATTAGTTATTCATTTTAAATTATGCTTTCAATTTGATTTCTGAACGACGCGGGACACATCAATGGAAAAACAAAATTGTTGTTTTAATTGAATTACGAGCATTTTCATATTTATTTACCTATCGCTACCGCCCTATCTGCCGTATCAATTATACGGGGCCCGCGATGTGCGTTAACAAAAACTTTTGTTAAGCCGTCCATGGTAACCTTAGCATGCGGCGCAAGCACCACATCTCAAACGCGTCAATCTATTGTCTGTCAGCCGATTTCAAGGTCCAAGTTTCAGCTCCATAGAGCGCGATGGGAAAGACAAGAGAGCGGATCAGGTGAATTTTCGTCCGATTGGTGATATTTCTGTCCTTCCACACCCTGCTAAGCTGTGTCATTGCTGTTTTGGCCATTCCAATTCGCCTCTCGTTTTATTGGTAGTAACATATTAATTGTACTTAAGAACATTTTATCTGAGTACTTAACAAATGCTTTAATCAGTTTAGATTTAAGTTATACATTCCATTTGTGTTTTTGGACTGCACTGTTTTTAAGTTAGAAAAGTACTATATATGCCATTGGCAACTTATAGGCTTTATCTTACAATTATGTTGGCTGACTTATTGCTGTATTTATGACAGAGCTTTACATTTTTTAAGAAAGTATATTTCATAATTAGTTTATAATACTTTGTAACTAAGTATTAAAAATGTGTGATTTTACGTGGTTAGTCAAGCGAATATATTATTATGTATATGTCAAGCAAACGTCACAAAATCGACCAATCAAAGTGCTTCCTAATGCCATTATATATATATTTAATTTTATATTACCTAATTATATATAATATTAACTTAAAAAACGGTTGTTTATAGCATAGTAAAGTATTAATACAAATAAAGGTAGCTGTACACTGTACTTGATATTGTTTAAACGTCTATAGTGCACTTACACCATGATACACATACAACTTCACGATTACGATTAAATTAGGTACTACAAATTTATTTGTATCAATATCTTAACTAGTCAAAATCGACCAGTGCCATTTGACACTAGATCTTTCATATACACCAAAATCGTAAGTGGAGTTCGGCACACTACGCCCTGACCAAGTTCTGACTCTCATTTTGTTTATAAGATAGTTTATTTTGCATGGTCTTATAGCTTGTTTCAATAGTTTTCTTATATATTATTTCATATCATCTTAATTATAAGCAATCTATTAATGCACGTAAAATAAATGCGCTAAAATAGAAGCCTCGCGCGCGGCAAGATGGCGCCTATCTATGGCATCCCGAGGCGCGGGAGCCCTTTCCGTTTGTGGAAGTAGCATTAATAACCCTTAGCCTTTGCGTTAGACCTATCCCAAATTTAAATTTCTGTAGTACTCCTAACCCCCGCTGGCGCAATTCACAAAGACTTGACAGTAGTAGTGTTGTACCACTATTATTGCGAAATTGTCGATAAGGAAGAAAAAAAATATTAATCGGTACTGATAAATTATATTATTTATTATCAATAAAACGTACCGTAATGCAAGAAAAAAACAATAAGACGTTCTATTTTATATCGTTATAGTATTAGTTTCGCTTCTAGTTACTAAAACCAATTACTTTATTACTATTAGGGTAATATAACAAATTTTCACAACTACCGTCAAGTTTATGTTTTGCATCGTAGCACATGACGCATGAAAATACCATCAGTGACCTTTTTTTTTAATTTCTTATACCGATTACAGATATCGATTTATAAATGTTTTTATCGGATATATGCACTATTTCCACTGTAATTTTGTATTCAATCACTCTTTATGTGAAGCAACCGTTACTATATGTAAACAAAAAAATCTGACTAACAAACTATTTTTACTACAGTAGTAATAAAAGGATGTTTTGATTTTAGAATGCTTTAAAGTTAAGGATGTTTTAGTTAATTTTTATATTATTTGCGCTTATCCGTTAATTTTAACTCCACATACCGTGGAAGAATTAAAAAAAATGTATTTTACGTTACTAAACATTTTTTTTAATTTTGTTGTTTCGATCCACGATATGTGGTAGTTTACCAAGAAATATGAATTTTATAGATCTAGTCTAGTCTTTAGTCATTTTTTATTATTATTTTTTGTAACGATATCAGCAAGGCCATTGATACTTATATAAATATATATTATTGTTTATTTTTGCATTTTTATTTCACTCAACACAGCCAAATTATTTTTAAAGAAAGTACATAATCTAAACTGTCCATATTGACAATTGACAATCTCTATGGCAGTTATATTTTACCGCTTGTTGGTGTTACTTTGGGCAATGGCTCTGTTGGATGTCGCTTTTATTTTTTTTTTACTTTATAACTAACGGTTTGACTTTTGGCCCTAACAGACGATCCAACAAGTCTGATGACGAAATCGCTCACGACGTCACTCCAGCAAGCGGTGAATACAGTTCGAGATTTTACACATTTAGACCAAACGGTACCGTACATCGCATCGGTTCTAGAACAACCTATAGCCATGTTAACCCGCAACGAGACGTTAGACATGGGGGCCGTCGTGCCGGGCGAGGAATGCTTCGAGCTGCCGCCGATCAAACATTTGCCGCACGAAGTGTCGGAGAACGTTCTAGAATCGATCATTAACGAGTTTAAAGATGTATCGAGTGACGCCGAGGAGATAAGGAGGGTTAGGTCGGCAGAGTTGGAGAAGAAACTGAAGCTGTATAATAGTATAATGGAGAAGCAGTGTGAGGTGGAGCTGATACACAGCAGGCGGAGTAGGAGGCGGGAGGGGCCCGGCGGCAGCACGCCGCGGATGTTGACGCCGGTGCGCCGTGACGTCAGCTACACTACGCCGTGCGTCATGAACATCAGCGTATACGGGTGTGTATACTTAGTTGTGTGTTAGATTAATTTATCATCATCAGCCGGAAAACGTCCACTGCTGGACAAAGGCCTCCCCCAAAGATTACCACGACGATCGGTCCTGCGCTGCCCTCATCCAACGTATTCCAAATTGCTTTATTATTCCCTAATATTAAACCTAATTTTAAATCATTAAATGTTTTTAAAAATAACGTTAAAACACAACATTTTGAAGGATTTCTCATAATTTATTCGTTAGACCGCTTCCGGCTATGACTATGAACGAGACCTTAATAAACAAATACCCTCATAGCTGTCATTATAACAAATAATAAAATAGTGTAGGTATTTCATTCATTACTGTAAACATTTATTTTATACGTTACCCACCTATTTCGTTATACATGTATCTACCTAATTAGTATTTATTGTAACTCTGTGTAATTATTATAACTTTAGCCGCTCAATAACTATATGTATCATGTTAGTTTAAATATCTCAGTAAGTGAATTTGTATTCTTATTGAGATAATAAATATTCTGAAATCTTAATTTTGAAAAAGTACTGCATTTGCGACTAAGAGTAGATTTCTAAGTGGGTGTATTTTGCTGGTGCGAGATAAAGTCGAGGGCCTCATTACAGCTAGTAGTGAAATCTCTTCAATTTCTTCCAAACACATTTATTTTATACTTATATATATCTAGTAAGAATATAACTAATTATTATCATTTTAGCAAATATCTATCGATTTTGCAAGTTGAACGCAGAAAGGGGTGTTAAGGATTTTTGACAGCTTTTAAATTTTTTTAAGGCTGACACATTGTTTGAAAATTATATCCTATTCCATTAAAATATTGAACAGCCAAACAAGCTTAAAGTCTCTACCCTTGGTCAAAAGTTTAAAGGAACAAACAAAACACTAAAATATTTCAAAATAAATGATTTTGCAGAAACAGGCCAGACCAAACTGACGACCAGCTCGAGAAGCAAATCGAAGAAAAAGAGAAAATTCTAGCGAAGATGTTGAATTTGGAATCGCTGAGTATCAAATCAAGTGAAGTAGAACCACTTAATGAGCCTGACGAGTTCAGACACGAAACCGTAACTAAAAATGACATCGAGAAAACGGTTAGTCATAAACCCACACCAAAGAATCCGAAAGTGGAAGAAAAGAAGGCGGCAATAATTGAAGATCTAGTTCCAAAAATAGTCCAATTGCCTAATAACTGGAATCTAGACAGTTTAGAATTAAGGTTAAGTGTAAAAGATTGCGTTAAAGATGATCCCGTCTCTCCCGACGAACATTTAGATAGCGAATGGGAAGTTATTTAAATGTTATTTACCTAAAAGCTTCGGCGCCTCCATAAAAAGGCTCGATAAATTTGCGCTTTTGATGTCAGTGGCAATCTATAAACTGCGAATTTTGATAATTATTGTCAATCATATTTTTTTTTTAATTCATTTCACGGCTAAGGGTACAAGAGATTTTGAACCTTCAATAGTAAAAGTGACGTTACATATGTCAATTTACTATCGAAGAATTATATATTTTTTAAATTCATTTTACGGCTGAGAGTTCAAGCCGTTTTAAGCCTTCAATAGCAATAGTGACGTTGCATATGTCAATTTTGTATCGAAAATAATACTGACTGCAGTTAGCTTCGTCTGTTAAGTTGGCAGTACTGAGTAAAGTTTAAGTTAGTGGATTCTCCTAACATTGATCAAATACTGTGAGGTTAAGGAACGGAAAATCGTATGTAGGTGAACTATTATTCACTAGAGAGCAATGATGACAAACCTAGGGAACTTGTATGTGAAACGAACTATGTTTAGTTATACAAATGATTTAAGTTTTCTTTAGTGTTAATTCCGCCAATATTTGTTTTTAAGACTCAATCTCGTGTCAGATTTTGGCGAGACAACACGTCCTGAGGATGCCTCGTGTAGAGGCGAAACACGTGTCGAACTGTTTAACAACAAATATTGGCGGAATTAACACTAAAGAAAACTTAAATCATTTGTATAGTTATGGATTTCCGCAAAGTAACGCCTACTTCAATAAATTTTCTTTTCCTAGTTGTTAAGTGTAAGCCGACGAACAATATTATATTTTAGTACCACTTAGCTTTTTGATACATTGATAGATTTTTTAATCATTGATATAAAATATACCCTCGCGCGGGCCTTGAGCGGTCTCATTATTTGTACAGAAGTAATAAATACTAATAAGAGATGATTAGAACGTCGATGATTCAAGCCGGTGTTTGTTGTATGCGAGTCAAATGGAAGGAGCTCTTACTGGGGAGTGCCCGCACAGGTGAGAACAGTACTTACTCCATGTGAGGCCGACTTTCCGCCCTTTACAATATATTTATTCTGTCCTTTCCATTAACTCTTCTCTGCTTTCATATTTGCGACGTATTAAAATATTAGTTCGGGGGTTCGGCCTTAGTCCATTTTATTTGTGTTTAGTATGTATAGCTATGTATCGCATCTTCTAGTAGTTTGAAGCCTTAATTCTTATTTATAACTTAGTACCAATTAAAACAAATATTGCAAGAGCAAAACCAATCAAACTAGGCTGATATACATTTCATAGAGTTTTAACTAAGAAAGAAAGTGAGACACTCTGTGGACTTCAACATGAAATAAAGAAAGCGTGCATAACAAGTAATGATATTTCTAATTAGACCAGGGCTGAAGCCTTTGAAAATGGTAAAAAGTGAAAATTAAAATAATAGTAGGGTGAAACCCATTGGAAAAGGATGAGAATATAACAAAAATGAAAGAAAAAATAAATTACGAGCAATCTGAGGTCGGGAAGTGGAAGGGTGGTAGGGTTTACTGGAAAAATCGTTTTATCTCGATGTCCGACAAAACTACAAGTCCTACTACCTCCTAGTACCTATTTAACTTTTTTCCGTAGGACTTCTAGTTTTGTCGGAATTCGATATAAACCGTTTTCTACTCTTAAATCCCTCGCTAATATGCAATAAATGAAAATAAATTAATGCACTAGTATTGGACTACCACAGAAGTATAGTCAAGTTAATTATTTAATTATAAATCTTAAATTAAAAAGTGATTGCTTAAAATAGAATAAATATCAAATTAAATTTGTAAACAAAATTTATGAATGATGCGGTACTCGCAAAAAGTTTTTTTCGAAATTACGAGTCCATAAAGAATCCATCTTTATGTGGCTGACCAACAAGTCGAGCGACATCTCAAGTCAATTTCCTAATATACAAATATTGGGGTTGAGCTGGTAATCAACTGTACAGTAGATCCTGTAGATGAAGCCACAACCTGAGAGTTGAACACAGCATACAAGATTTACGATCCACGTGGGCGGCAAAACGGCTTTAAGTTTAAATTTACGACAAAATAAGATCCTCTAATTTATTTTTTACACCATGATTATATTTCAAAAAGTAATAGTCGAAATGTGTGCTGCAACACATAGTAGATGTATAAAAACGAATATTTCAAAGAAAACTATTTAAACAAAAAATATGTTTATTTCAATAATATAATTGACTAAAATTTTATTTAAAAAATAGTTCTATAAACACATTCCACAAAAATGATAATAAAAAATATTGTTAATATATTTTCATTAAATTAAAAAAAAATCTCAACTCATTTCCCTTTGCCTCGCCCGATCACAGTTTTTGTAACGCTCTCGTCACGCATTCACCAGCTTGCCCAAGTTGAGGGTAAAGAATTTTTAGTTCAAAAAAGAAAAAAAAAACAAACACAACGTTGTTTCCAGCTGTTTTTCTTTCTGAAAAAAAAAAACAGTCAAGAACCTTTTCAAAGACCTAATATATATATATTATATATTCAATATATATTTAGTTCCAACTGCCTGAGTACTACAATAGTATGGTAATTCAGTATATTAAAAATGTACCAATTATTTGAGTTCTATGATAAAGTTTGATTTTTTAATCTTTAAGTTAGGCACTGATCACACGTCAGATATTAGTTTTTTTTATCTTAATTCCAACTTAATTTCTCTCCAAGTATTAGACGACCTATATAACCCAGTGGTTATGATCCTGCCTACTGAGCTAGAGGTCCCGGGTTCGAATCCCCGTAGGTACACACATTTATATGATGAATACGGATGTATCTCTCCGAGTCATGGATGTTTATATGTATTTATGTATGTTTAAGTAAGTATATTGTATTAAATATATCGTTGTCTGGCACCCATAGTACAGGCTATGCCTAGTTTGTAACTAGATAATTTGTGTAAGTGTGTCAATATTATACCAATCATTTACATTTACAGTCTTGACAGACGAAATCGAAGTGATCTCATATATTTTTTCTTTTAAAAATACTAATCCGTTAAAAAGAGGTTTTAGTATTTTATTGCTGTGTATTAAATTTCATAAATCTATAAACCTAATTTACGTTCATTACTATACCTAGTCTTGCCATTAAATATTTTTACACGGCATTTGGCTCAGAAATTGGAAAGCTTAGTGAGTATTCCATTGCAAATATATTGATAAAGGTTGGGGGCCGAACGAATGGCCTTGACGAATCGAGAGGAGCTAGGTTACCTCTCTCGTACAAGATCGCCATAGTTTTAATTCAGAATTTGAGACAATTTAATTTATTACAAACACAATAAAATTTTCTTTACAAAAATAACAAAACAATGTCATGTTAAATATTATTGGTAAACAGTTAATAATTTTTAATACAATTTTTATTTAGATGAAATGATTAACATGGCTTCAACTCGGCGTAAGAGTTAGATGTACTTTGGTGATTTTTTTCGCAATGTCTATTAAAGATAGAAATGTAAAGAAAAAATGAAATTTTCTTCTCATATTCTGTAGGCATATAATCATTTTTTGTAAAAATAAAAACTTTTTATGAACTGTTTAGAAAGGGTTTCAATTATGCGCTATTTTGGCGATTTCTTGGAATAGCGTACATAAATTTGGGTGTAGAAAAAGTTATGTATGTCATACGTGTATGTATTAGCACTAATATTCATCCATTCCAGCGGATAACACGATCTCTGATGAAATATTTGATACTTATTATATATTGTTGTAAAACCAGACTTCTTTAATTATTTTTAATCAAATTATTAAAACTTTCGTGAGTCATTATTAAATTATCTATTAAAACGGCTTTACTCACGTTTTTGTCGGTTTCCTGTGCACCCGTGGACACCAATAGTGATACAGTGTCAGTAACACCGTGCTCGTTATCACCGAGCCCCCCGCCCTGTCTAGCCGCGCACTACGAGCTCAAGTCCGCAGTAAGAGGTGGGACGTTATCGCGAAAATACCACACCCTGATGAAGGACCTCCGAATGGTCCGAAACTAGTTAGTTCCGACACCGACAATAACGTGAGTAAAGCCGTTTTAATAGATAATTTATTTTTAATCAGTTAAATTTTTGGTGTTTGTTGAAAATTATGTGTGTTTAAATAAGTTATTTTATTTTTGATTATGCGATGAAGGTAGGTAGTATAGGTACACTTATATTGTTTTAAATATGTACCTTAACGTTAATCGAACAATTATAATTTGCCTATAAAGTATTTATATTGAATCTCTTTACAGTTTTTTTATATCTATTTGATTTGCATTCGGTTACGATGCATACGGTATTGTAATATTTAATCTTAAATCATTTATACGTCTAGATAGAATATGATACAGATGTGAAAACGTCGAAAAATAATGAGTTTAGAACTAACCTCTATTTTGAGCAATTCACGCACACTAACACAAAGTTTCATACAAATCGCGAGTGCCAGACGAAGCTTGTCACGCACACCAAACTAATATTCCTGGCGTGTTTTTATTTGTTGTCTAATTATCTATCTATTTAGAAAGATAGATATATATCTATTTAGATAGAAAGCAGGAGACTATCTAACGGCCGTTTTCAATAACCTATCTATCCTTAGTTTAACTTACTAGAGGTAGACAAATCTATCCTTTTACGCTTACTTACATTTCAATAACCTATCGACAAAAAGCATTGGACTAACTATATTGGACATAACACATTAGAAAGAAATATAAAAATAACGAAATGGGTTTGTTTAAATTGTGCAGAATTGTAAATGTCTACGATAATATAAAAATCTCTGTTATAATGGAAGAAATCTCAAACATTAAAACTTTAATAAGACGGTCACGGCAACCATACCTCCGTAGTCTGTCCTACCTAAACACATACATATTACCTTAATGTAACAATACATATGATAGGCGGAAATGGGAGTATTTATTGCCAGTCACACTAAATGGTTTGCCAGCAAACGCTTTAGAAAGCATTGAGAAAAAACCGGAAAAAGCAAAGTATTTATTAAACAAACAATTATTAATGTAATTATGTATATTATAAGGCGTGTTAATATAATTGGTATAAGAATTTAATATAATAATGTAAGTAATTAAGAGCGATCTCGTCCCCACGGATAAACCTTACATGGTTTCTTGTGGGTGACTTTATATGTATCTCCGTAACACTTTTAATTGTGAACAATAAAGGAAAAAAAAACTATCGATAGATATGATCTCATTAAATGGTGACAGCAATGTACCTATCCGTTACTAGAGATACGTTATTGAAAACGGCCATTGACGTATAAATTATCTAAGATAGTTTCGATCTCTGATAAAATATATTAATACCTTTTATATGTTGTTATAAAACCAGATTCCTTTAATTATTTTTAACCAGTTAAAATTTTGATATTTTTTGTAAGTATGTTGTGTGTATAAATAAGTTATTTTATTTTTGATAATGCGATGAAGTTAGTTAGTATACACTTACCCCCTTATTCATCAATAGTCTGCTAACTTAATGCATTGCTAATTCGCACTCTGTCTTCTTCTATTGACCTAAGTCAGAATGGGAAAAACACTCCTTAGCGGCTGTTTAAAGTTAGCGGACCATTATGAATAAGGGGGGTTATAATTTGCCTATAAAGTATTTATATTGAATCTCTTTATTGTCTTTTCTATTTCTATTTGTATTGAATCCGGTTGCAGTGGTTTTATGATATTGTAATATTTAAGTTTAAGTGCTGGGAATGCGAGAAGCGTGAACAACGTGCGTCTTACACGCGACGGTTAGTTTTTAAAGTGAAACTGTTATTACATCGTCTCAAACTGTGTATGTTGCATGTCGCGTGACGGTCGGGCGGCCTCTATAGTTCGCAGCAGCTGACCGTGTAGTGTATAGACTATTACTCATACAGTTGGAGACTTTACTTTTATTATTTCCTATTATCATTCCAATTTTCCAAGTATAAAATTAAGATTGATAAAGCTAGTTTTATACCCTTAATGGAATATTATTCCAAAATTTTTTTTGTTAAATGTCTATAAAGTGAAAAAAAGTTTCACTTTTACCGTGGTTTCATAAAACCACATAATCCTCTTTTTTCTAGATCTTTATAGCATAATACACGCATAGACTTTCAATATACTAGCGTATAGAGGAACAGAGGGAGGGAGAAGAATATTTTTAACGGAGAAACAGCAAGATAGAAAAGATAAGTGAATCTGTTGTTACTGTAACTAATTGAATGACAGATTTAAATTGGTATAAAAAGGCATAAAAGGCATTTATTTTCTCAAAATTGATTCCTTTAGAATTCTTTTTGATGTCATTTCTAATAACTACTAGATACTACTACCGCTTCGGAAACAAATGGCGCCCTGAGAGAGAAGAAGCGGCGCAAGAAACTCTCCCAGCATTCTTTTTTGCGCTCTTTTCAATAAAAATATACAATATTGTACAGACATTTCTATTGCTATAAAATAATCACAATCTAGTCCCAGGCTGTTCGATCATTTAGATATTCAGCAGTGGAGTAATAGGATTTACGACAGAGCCATTTTTTATAAAACATTTAAATTTATTTATAGATAATGCCTGAACAGTTGCTGGGACTTTATTATAGAAGTGTATACATTTACCCTTAAAGCTATTATGTATCGGGCTGTCAGGTCGTCTATACGCTAGTAAGTTTATTATTATTATTTAACCTAACTAATTGGAACATGTATAATGCTATATTAATGTAATGTCAATCCTTGGATCATTTATACGTCTAGATAAACTTTGACAGCTGTGAAAACGTCTAAAAAAATTGAGGTTAACAGTTAACCTCAATTTTGATCTATATTATCAAAAATAGCGCGTACATCTTCCTTAAAGGCCGGCAACGCTCTTATGATTCCTCTGGTGTTGCAAGAGATTGTGGGCGGCGGTGATCACTTAACAACAGGTGACCCGTACGCTCGTTTGTCCTCCTATTCCATAAAAAAAAAGCACACAAACTAACTCTAAAGTGAAATACAAATCGCGAGTGTAAGACGTACCTTGCCACGCACACTAAAGTAATAAACCTGGCCTGTTTTCATCGGTTGTATAGTAGCAAGAGGCTCTGTCTAGACGTATAAATTATCTAATGTCAATATTTATACTAGATATAACTAGAAAAGGTTCTTCATATTGTGATGTGACAACTGGACCGTTGATACTGTCCAACTATTTTAGTTATATATGCCACTATAACACTTTTTCTTACAATTTAAAAGATTTCTTTTATATTAATAAGGGACTAGACGAGCAGGACGTTGAGCTGATGGTGATACGCCCTCACTAGCTACAGCGCCCTTCAGACCGAAACGCAATAATGTTTACACATTACTGCTTCACGGTAGAAATGGGCGCCGTTGTGATACCCATAATCTAGCCGGCATCCGGTGCGAAGGAGCCTCCCACTGAGATATAGTAGTAGGTAGGTTTATTAGCCAATATAGTACACAATAAGCTTTAATGTGAAAGTTGAAAAATACCTATTAAAATAAATTTGTAAGTATATTAAATAGAGCCTCAAAATAAAAATGTACAAAAATTTAAACAATTATATAATTAAAAAGTTTAATCCCTTAAAACTAATCTGCGTTACACAAATAAAATTTTATGAACGATGCCGGACTCGAACCCACGATCTCCGGCGTTCCGTGCCGGTGCTCTAACCAACTGAGCCAAAGTGTTCAAAAAATATGTAAAAAGGTAAAATAACTTAAACTATAAAATAAGAATATACAAAATAATATGTGTGTGTGTACTTTTATGTACGCACGCAGCAAGTTGTACTTCTTTGGCGTAACAAACTTTGGCGACTGTTTTAAATAATACCAATGAAAATATAATTAAACATATAGTTTAGTTATAGTAGTATCTAGTAGTTATTAGAAATGACATCAAAAAGAATTCTAAAGGAATAAATTTTGAGAATATAAAAATAAATAAATAAATACATAAATAAACTTTGATTTATATAATATAAGTAAATTGCTCTTTTTTACAAATAGAAAGAATTTTTATTTTTATTTTACAGCTTCTATTATATACATAATGAAATTTATTTAATTCTCGTCCATTGTTTGTAGTTCAGTAGACATATGAGTTACAAGAGGTTTATGGAAGCTCCAGTTCAGGCTTGGTGTCAAATTTAGATTAAGGATTGGTCTCCCCTGCGCTCCAACTAGATACCGCAGTCGTAGTTGGAAAGTGCGGCAACTAATACAACGCCCAAGTGGGCGTACTCGAGCCAGTCTCGAACAATGTGTGACGTTGACGTGTGCTGTTAACTAACTTTGCTAATAATCGAAACTAAATTGCCGGGTTGCGTGTAAAACTTTGTAAAAATAATACTACTAGAAATAAGAAAGACGCTAGGATCACATATCATCAGTAATTATTTTGTATTTTATTAATTTCAATGTAAAATTACACGAAGCGTATTTATATACACTTCGTGTTCTTACAAGTTGCAAAATTTTAATGATGCCACGCACACAAGCATCTAATAGTTGCCGTAATAAAAAAGCTACTGTTCTTAGTAGGTAGTGTGGTATATAGTTGGAGCGCAGCGGAGACCAAACCTTAATCTAAGGTTTCAAAATATGTTTTAGAGATAATGTTGTCTAAATATCACTAGATGCACCATCTAGTGTTAGATTAAGTTAGAACGGAAAAAGTTGATAACTTCACCAGTAGGTATTCGCTGTGTTGATTTTGGGTGTCGGTGTGCGCGTCACGCGTGCATCTTAAAAATTCTCTAATAATTTTTCCTAAACGCCCCAAAAGAAGTATAACTTTAAAAAAAACAATAGAAAGCCTCAAAACCCATTACAATAAAATGCTTGAGTACAAAAAAGTAAAAATAAATAAATAGAATAAATAGGTGAAAATATAAAGTATTATAAGAAAATTATACAAAATAATTAAAAAAAAAAGAAATATGTAAGCATCAAAATATATATTTGACTCTAGAGAATTCTCAAAATGTTAGAATAAAAGTCCTGGAGTGTGACGCCGGGGCGGAGCGCTATATCATGTAATATATACTAAGAACAATGTAAATGAATGAATATGAATTGAATGAAACTTTTATACGTACCTAAGCTAATTTTAATTTAGTTATTTAGTTTCAATTATATTAAAAAAAAAATGTCCTCGACTTGCGTCACTTCAGTATGTTTAAAAAATTGTTTCTGCTATACTTTAAATATTTTAAGGATGCGTTATGTACTGCAATACGCTTACTCTCACGGTAACCAAATAAATAAATAAATATAATATTTATCTTTTTTATTTAATATGACCGATGTGCCATGTAATAAAGATATTATTGTGAAAGATAAAAATATAATATTTCTCTGAATTCGGTAAAATCACTCTGGGTACCATTTTTTTTATTTTATGAAATAGGAGGACAAACGATCGTACAGGTCACCTGGTGTTAAGTGATCACCGCCGCCCGAAATCTCTTGCAACACCAGGGGAATCACAGGAGCGTTGCCGGCATTTAAGAAAGGAGATGCGCTTTTTTTGAAGGCACCCATGTCGTATCCGCACTACGAAAACCGCACTGTGGAGGACCGCCACACATCCAGATGGTGGGGATGATATCCTAACTTGTAGCGTGTCGTGCGAAGGTGGAATTCGGTGGCAGGAATCGGGTTAAACTGCTCTTCGGAACGCTCCCCATGATAAATGCGGTAGAAGACACACAAAGAAGCGACATCTCTACACAACGCCAAGTGATCCAGCCGTTCACAGAGCACTGGGTCCCCGACAATTCGAGCTGCTCTACGTTGCACGCGGTCAAATGGGTCGAGCTGATACTGGGGTGCGCCAGAGCAGAGAGTACCTGCGCTTTGTAGAGCGCTAGAATGTGGGTCGGCTTGGTGGTGGTAAACGTGCAAACTTGAGTCTTCTGGGGGTTAAATTGGACAAGGTTCAATTTACCCCATTCCGCGACCTTCTCAAGAGAGGACTTGATAGAAGACACAAGTTTCTCCCGGCACTGGTCAACGATTTCCCGAGAGAGACCTGCATGGCCCGTGTATACGGCATCACCAGTGCTGTCGTCTGTATACCAATGTATGTTGGAGGTGTCCAACATATCATTGATATGCAGAAGAAACAGCGTAGGAGATAACACACAGCCTTGGGGCACTCCAGCGTTCACGGGCTTCGGGTTCGAGCAATAACCATGGACAACGACCTGTATGCTGCGCCCAGTGAGGAAGCTGGAGGTCCACTTGCATAAGCGCCTTGTGCCATACACGATCAAAGGCCTTCGCTATATCCAGCCTAACTGTCAGGCTTTCCCCTTGCTTTCAATAGCCGCCGCCCATCTATGTGTTAGGTATACCAGAAGATCACCTGCCGACCGACCATGGCGAAAGCCGTATTGTCGGTCGTTGATCAACTGGTGACCCTCTAAGTATACCAAGAGCTGGCCGCTAATTATGCTCTCCATGATTTTGGAGAGCAGGGAGGTAATAGGCCTGTAGTTTACCGGATCCGAACTGTCTCCTTTTTTTTTGGATCGGATAGAAAAGGGCTGACTTCCATGAGTCAGGGACTACGCCTTTGGAATAAGAGTGCCGGAATAAACGCGGCGTCAACTCAGGGGCAGACGTTCTAAGCACGATAGGAGAAATGCCATCCGGCCCGCTTGACTTCCTGACGTCCAACGAAAACAGAGCTCGCCTAACAGTTTTCTGTCTGAACTGTACTTCAGGCGTAGAGCTCTGACACCGCGGGATGGTCGGCGGTGTTTTTCCGTTGTCGTCAAGAGTCGAGCTGGAGGCGAAAAGAGCGCACAGAAGCTCGGCTTTCTCTTTTGCCGTATGGGCTAGGGTGTCATTCCTCATGTGCAACGGCGGCATGGACGGCTGGTTGAAGTAACCAAGAGCAGCTTTCGGCAACGACCAGGACTTGCGTGTTCCAGTCGGGTAATTGGAAAGCTGCTCGCCGATTTTGACGACGTGCTTTGATTTCGCACGGGCGATTTGCCGCTTAAAAATCTGGAGGCACGGTTATATTTCCTCTTTAGAACTTTGGAGTTTGGATCCTTTGAGCCTGTTTTTTGCAGTCAGATGCTGCTTTAACTGCCGCATCGAACCAGGGCTGTGATCTGCCACCGATCGGTACTACAGAGCTTGGTATAAAAATATCCATGCCCTGCAGTATCACATCGGCTACTGCAACGGCGCAGGCACTAGGATGTAAAAAAAGGAACGCATCCTATCCCAATCTGCCGACTTGTAGTGCCAAACGCGGCGGGTCGGTGGTGGTCTGCGACGTTGGCGTCGGATACGCACTACAACACCTACACATTAACAATCAGGTGACATGTCTGTTAAAAGTCGACCAAATAAAATAACCAAAACCTCTATGTATAGCGGTTTATATATAGAATCAATAATTATCTAATTTGAGGAGATAACAATTTCTCCTAGATTCCACACGTATTTTTAATAATGGAACCAATCTAAAACCTTACAAATTAAAAAAAAACATGTGTGCTATTCACACGTGGTAGAAGTGTAACCTACAAAATGATGAAGAATTTTACTATAAAAATGATGCGAAATATACTACTCTCTAACGTGCCGTGGTGTTTTGTGTACGTACACACATTGTATAGACAAAACACAAAGGTTGTTGTGATGCCTTTGCTTAAGCTTTGTCTACGCATGCGCACACAAACACGTATTAACACACGCTGAGGCCGTAAACACGAGTGGAGGGGGTACGAAGCAGAGCACAAAGAGAACCACGAACACCAACGAACAACAGTTCAGCACTTGTATATCAATTTTTAACCGACTTCAAAAAAGGAGGAGGTTCTCAATTCGTCGGTATTTTTTTTTATGTTTGTTTCCTCAAAACTTTCGACTGGGTTAACCGATTTTGATAATTATTTGAAAGCTGATGCTTCCCGTGTGGTCCCATTGTAATTTGGTTCAGATCTGATAAAGGCATCCATGTGAAAACCATAAGTCTTAAATTTGCTATACATACGTATAGCAAAGTGGATGATAAATTTACGAATAACTCAATATGGCGCCAACCGATTTCGATGATTCTTTTTTATTGGAAAGGATATACTTCAAAGATAGTTTGGTGAGGTTCTGATTACGGGATCCATGACAAAGTAACGAAACTCTTCAATTCATAGGAGCAAATTAACGATTCTCCGCCGAAACTTTTTTATGCTATCCGGGTATTTAAGTCATCTACCATAACATAGTTATGGTCAAGTAATTGTCGTAGGCGAATATGCTGATCAATGGGACTCATTAACGACTTACAGTAAGGGTGCGATCTATGGCAGAATTTCTAACTGTCTGTAATCAAATTGCAAAGCACTTCATTGCTGCATTGAAAATTTTTGTATATCTACACATATTTAGATAAATTGTTAGTTAGTGTACTTCAAATTTACTAAAAATCAACCGACTTCAAAAACACTATCCCAAAACAATATATATAAAGATATGCACTAAAAAGTATAAAAATAATTGCGTATTTTTATACAATCTAATTAATTAATCTAATTCTAGTTACAATTATTGTAATTTTTGGAGTCGGTGTCATCCAAGATAGGTTTGTAAATACAGGGTGGCGCAATAGAACGTGCATATTTAAAATATTGATTAAAAAATAAATACAAAAGGTATAGTTAAAATAAAACTGAGGTATTATTAAGACGAGTGGCGTCGCATTGTGAAACAGGCCACTAACCTCGACGTGACGACCACGACCACTCTGACAAGAGTGTAACGCCGAAGAAGAAGAAGAATTATTAAGAAATAACTGAAGTTTATTTTTAAAAAATAACATCGTCTAAATGATGACCCTCTCTACGACGACACTCCTCTAATCGCAAACGGAAGTTATTGAAAACTTTCTTCAGTAATGCTGGTGTAATTGCTGCCATTTCACCACGGATATTCTCCTTGAGCTGATCGATGTTTTTGGGATTATTGATGTAGACTTTGTTCTTGAGGTATTCCCACAAAAAAAAGTCAGGAGGCCTCACGTCTGGACTACGTGGGGGCCATGGGATATCACCTCTTTTCGAAATCAGTCTGCCAGGGAACATCTGTTTCACAACCGCCATGGAGTCATTTGATGTGTGACAGGTAGCTCCGTCTTGTTGAAACCAAGTCCTAGAATTCACTATTCTTGAATTTTCAAGCTCTGGAGCCAAAAAACCTTCCAACATCGCAACATAGCGTTCGGTATTAACAGTGACGTTTTGCCCCGCGCATTTTCAAAGAAAAACGGTCCAATTATTCCTCTACCAGAGATTGCTGCCCATACTGTCACTTTAGGACTATGCAGTGGTTTCTGGTGCTTGAGTTTGGGATTCTCACTGTTCCAGTAACGACAATTTTGACGCTTTACGAACCCATTGATATGGAAGTGGGCCTCATCTGAGAAAAGGATATTGTCAAAATTGGAAAATCGATTAAGCATTTCATTAGCAAATGCGAGCCTTGCTCCGAAGTCAGACTCTTTCAATTCTTGTGTTAACTGCAGCTTGTAAGGATGCAGTTTAAGATCCAAGTTTAAAATTCGTTGCAAACTTCGTCTCGATAAGTGTAAGACAGACGATCTCTTGCGAGTAGACATTTGTGGATCTCCTCGTACAGATTGCATAACTCTCTCAATATTGTCGTCGGTCCTAGATGTTCTTGGATGACCTTTTGCTTGTGGTTTAAACGTTGAACCAGTCTCTTCAAAACGCTGTACCCATATTTTAATTAAATTAGCACTCGGAGCTTCACTAATTTGCCGTAGTCCATATTCAGAACAATATAAACGCCTAGTAACGATGTATGAACGAGAGTTCTCGTAAAATGCGCGCACGCAAAATGCGCGACGCTTCCCATCGAAGTGACTCATAGTGACTAAAACTCCATGAGCCCGCCTACCCAACGATGCAGACTCCCCCCGCCCGCGCACTTTCTACCCCGCGAAAAAAGATGATGCAATATGCACGTTCTATTGCGCCACCCTGTAGTTATAGGTGAGATCAGGGCCGGATTTAAACTTAATGCCGCCCCTGGGCACCAGAAAAAAATCCGCCCCAATAATTTTACTTTAACTTATAGTTTATATATTTTACTTTTCAAAACTGAAATAACTAATTTATTGCAGAAACTTTATCAAAACTAATACTTAATATTTTTTTTAATTCCAGAAAATAAAAAAATCTATTATTATTTTAAATCTCCAAGGGAAGAAATTGATTAAATCGTTTTTATTTTTAATTTTTACTAAATTATAATTTACAAATAATGGATAAATTGAATTTCTTGAATTATCAATTAAACCAGATATTATTAATTAACAGAATTAATTAATTATATTAAGCAACATTGATAAGACTAAAAAAAAATTATTTCACTTTCAAAATTTTGCTGTCCTGGGCACTTTCCCCAACTGCCCTTAGGGTAAATCCACCGCTGGGTGAGATGTGCTTGAGTCGTGAGGAGGCGAGAGGCGAGAGCGGGTCGCGGCGGAAGGACACCGATTTTAAAAATAACAATAATCGTAACTAGAATTACATTAATTAATTAGACTATAAAAATACGCAATTATTTTTATACTTTTTAGTGCATACGAGTATTATATCTATTGTTTTGGGATAGTGTTTTTGAAGTCGGTTGGTTTTTTGTTAAAATATTTTTTAAGATGTGCATTAACCTCTAAACTGCATATGAGGTCCTGGTACATGTTGCTAGGATGACACATGATTTCAACCGATATGAAAGACATTACTATCTCCGTTACCATATTTATGTGTTCCTGGTGTCTATGTAGGAATACGTCGTGCGCATGACGTCAGAATATATTAAGGCGACACTAAATGCCAGCGACCTTGAGCGATATATATGAGTTCACGGCTGCCGGCCCGCCATCTATGTAACAAAGCCATTATTTTCAAAATTCTTGCTTGGAAAATAGTTTATATGCTTACAATCCTCGTTATTCACTACTAATCTGAATAAATGAACCTTCACAAAAAAGTACAATCTATAAGAATAACCTTTCTGAGAGAAGTACCAAAAAAATGCGTCACGCCATGCCAAAAAACTTGTTTAACTTCAAAGAAAAGTGGTAGTTCAAAAAGGCTCGGCAGTGTTAACTATAACCAATAGCAAGCATTAGCAACCTACAAATAAGACTTAAGGATATGTGTAACAGGATTAAGTAGTGTTCATAGCTCGAAATGCTATACTTTCACCACAAGACTTGCCTAAAAACACCATGTTTGCGTGTTTTCTGCTTATTCTTCGCCTTAAGGTATACTCGCGTCTAACATAAGATGATCTCTTCTTCAACTATGATCGCCTTCTACTAAAACAGTGTATAATGCTTTCTATCTCATTTTCTCCCATGTTAAATCTTATGAATTGATGTGTCTGTCTTATTCTCTCGCCGGCTGAATCCTATACATTTACCTGTTTGTGTCTCTATCGTCTCGCTTTTTCGTTTCAAAGAGTCTCAAATCACAACGATTCTAATGAAGTTTCACTTCAAAAATTCAAACCAGTCCAACATTATGAGGAAACAGATATAAAAAAAAACTTGATAACCTTCTCTATAAATAATGAAACTTGTTTTATAACTTACACCTTAATTAATACTCAACTAAATGAAACAACCACTCTTTAATTTTAAACTTTATTTACAAAAACAGATGACGTCGTTATCACACCAATAGCTTAACAAAATGTTTGGTCCGTTTTACAAATTCTATACACACACAAGCAAATCCATTCGAATACAGTGAGTGAGATAACTGGATAAAAGAAAAAAAAATAATACTGTCTCGATAAACTTGGCCGAAAAAAAAATATTTTGTAAAGATCTATTGAAAAATGTGACAAATGCTTCTTTCACGTTTAGAAAATAAGTTTCTAATAGAAAAATTCTGATATTGTGATGATCTAACAAAGAAAATTTTATAAATAAACAAACCTACATCTAGATTGTAGTACACAATACACATTAGCGACATTTACGAGATCCATTTATAAGTACCTACTTACATTATATCTATCTAATTGAGAAGCTTACGAATACATGGAAAAGTTCGCTTGAAAGTGATTTAAACTTAGAAGTTTGGATCAATCAGATTGATCCCGGAAAAATTTTGCTAAAGTTATCAATGCATCCATAATTTTTTTTTAATGTGCAACAATGATAATTTTATTCCATTTATGGTTATAATTTAAATAAGTGTCAAATATTTCTTATCCTGAGCATTAAATTAAATTTTAAGAGAAACAAATAGCGAATGGAAATATGCTTACAGTAGTTTTAATATTTTTATTCGATATATTATTTAAGATTACATCGCTTTAGTAAAATATTGACCGCCTAAAATACTTTGAAAGTAAGGAACAAAAGTTAATCTACGCGGACACTTCAAACGTCTGCCATTTCAGCCCGGTTGATTGTCATATACGTCATAGTTAAATAAGGGACAGTATTATTTGAAAATTTACATATTTTGTTGTCATGACATGTGGTCTCTCTGACCAACAGCGTCGCCATTCAAAGATATTCGCAAATTTTCAAATATGTTTTTCTTGCTCAGAATAAGATTATCAACAAAAAATTACGCATTTAAATTATTTACGACGCATACGTAGCTATATAACATACTACGAATACTCCAAATAGAAATATTAACTTAAGATATTTTCAATATTGTAACTAAAACACTATTCTAATTAATTTCATTATCTCAATCGAAACAGCAACAAAAACTTCCTCAAACACATTAAACCTACAACAATAATTTAACAAGTCAATTCGACTATTATATCTCGCGATACCAATCACATCCAAGCTAATAAGCCAATCAGCAGCTACAAATCACGTCACACTTGATTTATTTTTTCTAATTTGCTTTAACATTGTGTTATGAGAAGCAGAATATTCAGTTCCGTCACTTAAAACTGATCTCATACATAGAAATCTAAATCAGAAGGTACTGGAAGTGACTTACGGCAGTTCCCAATATACTATCTACAGATAGAGATAAATTACTTCCTTCTACTGTGAGAAATCTGTCAATAATCTGAAGCTGTTCCGATATACCCGATAAGTAATTCTTATCGCCTTATATTGGGACGCGTGAATTGAAATTTCCATACAAACTTCTATTGCTGGTAAGCTATACGTCGTCCCATTGACATACAGCGTGTCGTCGATAAGTTTATTGGGACAGAAAAGTCAACGATACGATTTTTATCTCAAGTAAGATAGACTGAATATTAGGAACGGCCGTTAGACATGTCGTCAGGTTCCGGAGAGACCAAAAGAGGGTAAGTAGAGATTAAAATATGGTGTATTTCAGTACATCTAACTGTCGACTCTTTCACAACCAGCAATTATACCAATCAAATATTACATTTCATCGATAAGTATTTTTAACTAAACAGATGTTTATTTTTAAATAAAATATACGGCTATCTATTTCACTATGAGATCCTTAATTTATTCGTCAATTATTTTGCACTCCATTGCTGCACATGTCAATATCCGGGGCGTTGCAAGCGTACGTAGCAATGCAATATATAAGCGACAGTCGTCCCGGAAGAAATAAACACTCATAACATTCCTATTACCTTATTATTTAGATTTCGATGATTTCAAAACATAATTATAAATATTCTTGTCTTTCACACAATTTGACATATTTTTTATAAATTCAAATTTATTTATATTATATATTATTCATAGATCTTTCAGCATAAGCATCAAAAACACAACACAATATCTTTAGTTATAAATATAAAATAAAACAACTGAACCGATCGGATTAATACTTAAGAAGGAGAGGATTTTAGTATGTTTGTTGGTGATTACTTATCTGGTACCTATATTTTTTGACTTAGAAGTACCTATATATTCGCAATACTATATATATATTCAATACATTAATAATATATAAATCATACAATGAGCGGACGCGGGGTACTCAATTTATATGGACATATAGTACATACATAGAGGACACAAAAACTCCTAATTAACATATTTTTTTATTTCTTACTATTTAATATTTTTATGGTTCTTGTATATAACTTAAAACATTTCGATGTTAAGAAGCTTATTTTTGATAATTTTAGAGTCTAAACAATGTTATGTTTTTAAAGTGATAACCCTCACTTCTAGAATAAATACACAAATAAAATTTGAAAAACAAAATTTTATGAACGATGCGGGACTTGAACCCACGACCTCCAGCGTTCCGTGCCGGTGCTCTAACCAACTGAGCCAACCGTTTGAGTAACGTGTCGCTATGAGTTGAACAAAGCAAACAAGATTTTATAGCGATAACGCCGGAGGTCGTGGGTTCGAGTCCCGCATTGTTCATAAAATTTTGTTTTTCAAATTTTATTTGTGAATTTTAGAGTATTTTATAATGATTAATTAGAACAGTCCTAAATGTTTACCTATCACCACTTTTTATTGTTTTAACAAGTCCCTACAAGGACAAATAGACCATCACGTATCGATTATATAACTCAGTAGATTACTAATAACTCCGCAATGCAAACAATTCAGTCAACCAATTGAGGTAAGCGGGCGCGGCGTACTGCTCATTGGTCAGGTAATAATCACAATATATCGTAAACAGTTGCTACTGGCTATTGTGGGTTTATTGAAAATCTAGTGTCGTGATCGATAGCCAACAATGATAAGAATTACTTAAAATAATTCAACGTTCAGTTACCTTCATTCATTGATGGACTCCTATTAAAAAACGACAGAATCGTTTGCCTACTATTTCTCTAGGATGCAGTTACAGCATAGTATGTTGTATAATTTTGTACTAAAAGTTCTTTTACGGCACCATGTATGACTTTGACGCGAATTTCTATTTCAAACCTCGTCCTGTTTACATAGCACCAGATGTGTCTTATTAACAAGGGCTGAGGAGTGTTATCAAATGCGCCGATCGCACCAAACAAATAATCTTAGATAATATATTCGTCTACATAGTCTCTTGCTGTTAGACAACCGATAAAAACAGGCCAGGAATATAAGTTTACTGTTCGTGACAAGCTACGTCTTACACTGGCGATTTGTATGACACTTTGTGTTAGTGTGCGTGAATAGTTCAAAAAAGAGGGTATTTCGTAAGTATATTTTTTGACGTTTTCACAGCTGTCGTCATAGTCTATCTAGACGTAAAAATGATCTAAGCATACAATCATTGCTGGTCTCGCAATGCAATGTCATCAAATCCGACTGTACAAATCCAAGTACTTATTTAGCACACCGTTCAAAAATCACAATGAGCCAGCAAACAGGTCATCTGTCTGTGTGAGTACGTATTTATGGACTTGCATTTAGCTTCACTCAAAGAACAGTAGGCGTAAGTATTCCTTCACTAAAAAAACTAATTTCTGTTTACATTTTTTACCGCTTTCTATATACATCACTCACCTCTACTATATACCACTGGACAAGCGGGTGTCAAAGTGGTTTTGTGCCTGTTTGATATTCGCCATTTTGCCGCTATTGGCCATAGCGAGAGTCTGCGGTACTAAAACTAGTGAAGACAACCTCAGCAAACATCGATAGATGGTGGGAATTATTTACAAAAAAAATGTGTACTTTATTACGATGATTCCTGAAGTATAAATAACACGGAAAACGAACGAAATTAATACAAAATGTAAAAATACTTGAGAGTACTGTACGTTCCTTCGCGGCCATTTGTATTATACGTCAAAATTATTTCTCTGGACGCTCGCGAGTGGCGCTTCAAATAGGCACAATAAAATTGTTGTCAAAGATATGGAACAACCTGTCCAGTGGTATTTTTCGAGGTCAGTGATTTACATGCTAGAGGAGTTCTTCTCTATAGCACGCTTTGTCTACTTATACAGTTGTTGTAACGATACCACCAAATAAGTTTAATTGTACAGTGTGAACATATTTTTTTAAGAAAAAGAGCCCGCTGAGTTTGTTGCGCCCATTCTTCTCAGGTCTGAGGCATCCTATTTTGCACAAATACATTTGAATTTGTATATTGTAAGTCTATGTCATGGACTTGCACTTCATCTTCGCTCAAAAGACAGCAGACAAAAGTATACCTTTTACAAATGAGAAAATTATTTTTTGTGATTTTTTTTGCCACGCATCTACATAGTAGGTACAACTATTCACCTCTACGGAGCCTACACTATATTTAAAAAAAATCACAACACGCTACTAAGACATAATATACTTTAGTTTAATACTGGCATAAGTAATTGCGTCCCTTCTATATATATATACCTATCGTAGTCATACAAAATAATTAATATCAGAAATAAGACTTTAAAGATACCTTATCTAACTTTAAAGGCCGGTAACTCTAAACTATCTGATTATATATAGATTTTGCCATCAAGTTAACCACTTGCTCCTCTATATAAAAAAAAATGAGACAAACGTATTGACCGATGCGATTATTTCGTTGGATTCAATGAATATTAAAATATTATATTTAGTATTCATTATGAATATTAAAATATAGTTTCACTTTTCTTGGTTTATTATATACAATGATAATTAAATACATCTGCTACCATGTGTATTTAAAGTATGCTGTACAAGTTAGTGTCGCGTCAAGAACGTCAGCACGGGGACTTTCGTTTTACAACAAGTTGAGCGGCATTGAGGCACTTGTGGGGGCGTGGAATAACGTGACATGTTTTCAAGCTTCGGAAGTAAGTGATATGAGTTGTTTTATCCAATGTATCGATACATTATTGTATACAATTCTTTGTACATAGGCTGCACTAAAATTATCGGGAATGGAATATTTCCACTGTTCCTGTCATATTAAAATCTTTTTAATTAAAAACTCCTTGGTTTTAAAAATCAATTGCCATTTATTTACTTAAAAAAAATATCTCGGTCTTGTCACAAGGTCTTGTCAAACTTGTTTCGTCGTTGAGAAAATTCTAGAGCGATGATTTATTATGAATTTCGAAGTGGTTTAACACAAAAACAGTGTGTTGACCGGATGATTTCTGCATTTGGTGATGAAGCCCCATCCATAACCACAATTTATCACTGGTTTGCTGAATTTCAAAGTGGACGTGTCAAGCTCAGTGATGATCCCCGTCAAGGTCGTCCAAAAACTGCAGTCACCAAAGAAAACGATAGAATGGATTATCATATTATTGACTGGCTTCAGCAGCCCGTTGATCAAGAGGATTGTGATGTAGAATGCTTTGCCAGTAGTCAGGATGAAGAAGACCACTTTATAGAAGAGTTACAAGACTCATAGTCTGAACAGAAAAATGATGAAGATTACCAGGTACCATCAAATATAGTAACCCCGGATACTGTCATCGTCGTCGAAGGCAGTATATTCCATCAGATGAAGATATTCCATTAGCAGATTTATATGTAATATAAGATAATAAAATCACAAAAAATGATGACGAGTCACCCTAATGAATGATGACTAAAATGACAAATTTATGTTACTATGCGGACTTTTTAAAGGGTATTTGACGCTTTAGGAAAGAGTGTCGTATTTTTTGTTTTCACAAATGCAGATGTGGTTGGTGAGATGGTTTTAATAATAAGCATAAATAAAGACTGATTACACTTAACATATTTTTGATAACTATTTCTACTTCAGTACAGAAAAAAATTCAAAATTATTTAGGGCGCTTTAGTGCCGCGCGCGTGTGGTTATTTATCGTGTGGTTATGGTGGTGCGCGTGTAACGGAGTGTAAATAAGTGAGGAGATTCTCGATTGGGAGCGGTGCCTTCTAAAGGGTGTCGCGACACAGCAATGCGACCAAGACCGTGCTCATCATGAACAATTGGGCAGCCATATCGGGTAATGTACCGAATCGCTACATCAGGGGTTACCCAACACTTCAATCACCATAGTTCACCCTCAAATCATGAGATCTTTGATATTCTAAACGATCAGACAGCTTGGGACCAAATTATGATTATCAGCGAAACTTTGCGTTACACAGTATACCTAATACCTACCTAATAAATACCTACGGAAAAAAGATTATAGGGACTTTACAAAACAAATTTCAGAAACGGTGTCAGCGTCAAAAATAGTTACTAATGAATCTACCTTAAAAATAAAAGATTTTCATGACTTGACTGGTACACTTTCATGATTGACATGTGTCAAAGGCTTTTTTCCGAGTGTTTATTTCTGAGAGCTATATGCCTTGAGAAATGACAGTTGAGTTGCCGGCCTTTAAAGTATCGAAAATTATTTTGTAGAAAACCGTGACATAAATCAAATAGATGTACATAGTTTTTTAAATAAATAAAATCACACAATGACGTTATGAGGGTAGTTATGAAATCCGCCGAAATTATCAATCATCGGACTTGCTAAAAAGTTGCTAAATACAATTACATTACCTTATTAATATTTGGCAGTGAATAATTGCGGCTCGGATGATTATAAGCATTACTTATCTACACAAATAAAGCTATTAATTAATACTTACAATACTTTTCGGGAAAAAATCATGAGTGAGTTCTGGTTTTCACCAGATTTATTTATTACCTTTTATTATTATTATTAATATATTTTTTTACTTCGATAAATGTAATCTGCATAATATCGCACCTCTTTTTGAACTGGAACTTTTTCAATCGGATATTATTTTTTCTTAGACCTCAGCACAATCACATTCTTCTTAAGCCGGTGCATCCTGTCGAGCCGCAGACTACGAGCGCAAATTTAGTACGATGTTTTAATGTTTTTTGTATATTATTTAGATAGCCGCTCAATATCATTTATTTAGCCGTGGTATTTTAACCTACAGTGTATTTAAGTGTTGACGTAATAAGACTGCATTTCTTGTAGGGAAAATATGTATAAATTGATTTTAGGGGCTCCCTAATTATTTCAGTGTATAGAGGATTAAGATTTGACCAGGGCATGAACAAAAGAAAATATCTGTTCGAGCTGTGGAGGCTTTTAACCTATAGGAGTTTGATTTAGAAAGGCCAGATAAATACAGCCTGTACCATTATTGTTTTTTTTATTATAAATATTGTCTATTTATTGAAATTGTCTGTCGCTGTAAGTAAACAATAGGCTGTGGAGTAGATATTATTATGTCGTGAAAAAACACGAAGCACGAAGCAGTTTTTTGACAAGGTTTACTTAACGTTCGAGAACCGTTAGGTTTTTTTTGCATGCAGTAGATGGTTGTGCGGATATGTAATATTAATATATTGCCACATGGATACCACCAGTATTGGAGTAAACCTTTTATAAAACAGTTCCCTATCAGCCGGTCTAAGAAGCTTTCATACTTAACAACGAAAGTACTAATGCGAATGTTATACACAGACAATTGTGATGAAAGATTTGCAATTTAGAAACTTTTAAGTCGCAAAATATTTTCAGTTGTAGAGCTTGACACAATGCAAATATTTCAACTTTCAAGTGCTCACATTCCCTTTTCCATGTTTTTATACAACCATTATATAAATATCGTTACCAATGCCTATGTCAGAAGGTTCTGACATTAACTATGTGTCCCATAGTTAAGTTATGCGACCTTTCGTCAAAAATAAATTTGTTTTAGCCTAGATCAGTCTGCTCGTACGCAAACAGCTTCAGTGTACCAAAAAGTATCCACATAACACATGTTATGTTGATACTAAAGTACGTGACCCAACAGTATTTTAATAACGTAAAATCACCGAAATCGACAAATTAGTATCAGGCTACAACACTACAATGCGACAACGAATCAAAAAAATCAACCTGCACATGCAATTGCATAATTTTCAACGTACCCGCACTTACAACGGGCACGCACGCACATAAGCGTGCGTATACGTATTGCGAGACTGATTATGATATGTGCTATACGCTTCACTCACAACAGAACGATTGGTTGTTTAGAATAAAACCACAGAGGAATAGTATAGGAGATATACACCTGAGGGTTTAAAGATACACGAAATTTTTCGATGCGATGCCTCACCGCTGTGTTGTAACCTCGCCTTTAAGCGGTATGTCCACGCGGGGACATCACTGTATAATGTTGTTCAATCGGCGGAACTATGGGTGGAACTGATGTTATCGGTGACATTGGCATGTAGTCACTTTCTATGGTTAAAGGAGGACTCGTCTCCTTTAACCTTACCTTCGTAAACTGCTCGTTATTGAGAATCAACTCGACAATTTCTTCGGGCAACGCTAGCGCCGACATATTAGTCTCGTTGATTTGTATCGATATGTCTGTCGACAGATCGAACTCGTTGTCTATACACTCGACTGACTTCGAGCACCGGTTGGCTGTCACGTGACGGGTGTCGTCGAGGAACTCGCAACTCTTGGTCTCGTTCTTCGTCAGGCCGATCTTGAGCCCCTTCATCTTCTTGCTCACTTTGAAGCTCTTGAATATGTCTCTGGTCGGCGTGAAGTCGAATCTCTTCTTCTTTGTCTCCACGTCTTTCATTTCCTTCGTCTCGCATTTCGGTGACGATATACGCGAGTCGCTTTTCAGTCTTTTTCTGTAAAGTTGAAAGTTGCTCTTATACCACGTCTTTTTTTAACAAATTGATCTATCTACCAAATACATAATACAATATACCATCGCGCTCACGCGAGCGAGGCAATGATTAGTGCGGAAAGGACAACTGCGGCTTCGACTAATAATTAACAAGGGAAGGAAATATTCATAGTCAGACTGGTTAGATGGCTTCTGAATGCGGCCTATTAGATTAAGCCTATTTAAGCACCGTTTGAAGTACTCTAGCACTTACAAAAACAAAGATATAAAAAAGCATAACACAGAGACACTGATAATACTGATATTAATCTAAGTTGAAAATCATTTTTATTTTGTTAAACAAGGAGTAAAGAGTCGAGAACATTTATGTGGAAAAATGGCCACTTATGTTTCCTCCCTTCCAGTAAAAATAATACAAAGAATTCAATTTCAATATTCTTATTATGACGCGTTTAGCAAAATAGTCAATTTCTCGTACAACTCTGAAAGAGTGGCGACATTCAAAGCACGAATCTATCATAAATCACATTTTTTTGTTTATAATAATCAGGCTTGTTTATCTAGCAACCCGTAACATAAACCGGATAATGATATCTCAAGTATTATAAACACAAATCGGTACTGCGTCTTAGGTGGGGAACGCCGTGTTTGGTGCGAAGACAGCTGAGCATGTTTCACAGATTAAATGATATCATGACTCAGTAGCCCAACCCACATATTGTATGGAATACACTATTATTTATTAAAAATTTTAAACACGAATTCCTTAAAATGTGGTGTTTGTGGCTTGGAACGTTTTTCAGGAAGTACGTCCAATAGTGATATGCAGACAAGACTATGAATGTGTCACTCACCTGAACACACTAAAGCCTTGTTTGTGCTTGGGTCCCTTGGAGCAGTGCAGCGAGCCGAGAGAACTGTGTCTGGACACGCCGCTCGTCTGCGTTGGCTCCGAGCTCTGATAGTTCGCGCGGCTGTTCCAAGACTGGCCAAGTTTTAACGTGCTAAAACAAAATTGAGTGACGCCGTTTTCAAAAGGAGATTTGAACATTTTTGAGACCAATTATTAATTACGTACAGAAAAAAAAATACAGCAAGAAAAGTCTTTTATGGTAGACCAAAATTTTTAATGGTTAGAAAATTAGAAATTAATTAATTGTTAGAAAAACGTGTTTTTGCTAAAACTTATATTATTGTTTTTATTATAATAACAGGGTCGGGGAAAAGTTAATATCGCATATAATATGTATAGGTCTTGGAATGTCTCCTTGGCTGCAACATCTGATTGGTTTTGATGACTATAAAAAGGTTACATTTAAAAAAAATACATATAATGAAAATGTTGTTTCTATGTATTTTTAATTTTTCTTCATTCTGTCAAAATAAGTGAATTTAATAAAGAAATTCGAAAATTTTGTGATTGCAATCCGGGCAGTTTGATGTTTTGACATAATATCTAGTCGCCCTGTCACGAATGTGGACGATAAAAAGTGTAGCAAGACCGGCCATTTAGAAGTTACGACTTAGCTGAAGAAATGGGAATTGACCAAAAAGACGTAACACTAAAACACACACAGACATACTCTCTCACGCCTTGTTCCCGTCGCGGTAGGCAGAGACAATAGAATGCCACTTGCTTCTATCCTGACAAACCTCATACGCTTCCTCTACATTCACTACTCTTTTCATACATGCTCGCCGGTTGCGCGGTGCTTCGGACCTTTACTAATCTCAAAACCTCCCCAATTTGGTCGACGAATGTTCTACGAAGTCTCCCGCGACCGACTTGCCCACACACACATTAATAAACAACAATGGCGAAGTTTCATACTATAAAATATTTGAAATTGAATGGTAGCGTCTCAAGAACTGACGTGTACTAATTAATTTTCTATAATTTTCTGCATCTACTGACATTATTCATTTTTAATTTGGAACCGGGATAATGGAGAAATAAATGATTATTTTGTTTGAGTTTTTAGTTTAGCTTTTTCTGTTTATTACTATAGCGTTCTAACTATAGTATTATATTCTAACATGTTCCAACAACACTGAATAACACGAATTCCAAAAATCTTTGAGGATAGGAACTAGTAACCATAGGCAAATAGATAATTAATAACTAATTACTAAACTGTCTACGGTCAACAACTCTGAGCATTATATTATGATAAAATGGAAACTTGTTACTTGATGCAATGCTAATAACAGTTTATTTGCAACAAACCAGAGTTGGTTGTCCATAGCTTTATAAGTAATGTTATAAGAGGGAAGTCAAATGCGCAATCCATAGTCGTAGGTAGGTACTTCTAAAGTGTACCTAACCTACGCCCGATTTTAAGGCTCGGGTCGACTTTTAAACTAAGTACTTCCATTTTTATAATCTTAAAAAACTGGTAAAATAAGTACCTAGTTTCCTAATGTCTTTTTCTCAATCCAAGTTCTTATTTTGTAGAAGTAGGTAGCAGTAAATTAAACAAGCAAAATATTTTATTTTGTTTATTGTTATATAAACAGCGTACGTTAGATCAAATCGTGGGGCATATCATAGTCCGGTAATGGAGAGCAGATATAGTTCAAAATGAGGTTCAGAGTTTAAAACAAGAGAAAGATATTATTCAAGTCCAAAACCAAGCCAGGTAAAATAGAAACTACTTATTAATATAAAGAAAGCACAAAACAACACAACAGCGGTAACTTAACTTGGTATGTATTATTAGTATTAGGTAGATCATAGGTGACAGGTATAGAAACTCATTGATCATTCGCTCATCGCTGTCAGTCATATTGACAGATAGCTTTCCTTGATGTAACCTAAAATGGATATGATTTCATAGTTGTGACAGCATATAATGTGAAAATGAAATAATTATTTTATTTATTTCCCCGGTTCCTTTTGCAATACAATTTTATCTAATAAGTCAATTTATCTATGAAGTTTTTTTGTAACTATCCTAACCTTAGACGGTTATTCCTATAGTCAGGTAAACTTTCGCCATTGTTCTTTGATGCGTCATTCTTTTTTCACTCACTCGCTCCACGTGTCCAAACCAAATAACAATAAAACGTCCGCAAGAAATCGAGGTCGGATCATTTGATTTTTGGTTTACTTTTGTATATTTTTTCCTTATTCATTACATCTATAATATATATATAAGAGACTAGCTGACCCGACAGACGTTGTTCTGTATATAATAAATAAAATAATGTTTTTTATGAATTTGTCAATAATATATCATAACATCAAGAATTACTTCGTAAAATATGCACCCTGCTGTCTTAATGAAACTGTTTTACAGCAGAATTGTCAAACCGTGCGTCAATAAATTCTCTCATAGAAATTATGTATGGACACATCAAAGGAAAAACAAATTTGTTGTTTTTATTTAATTTAGCAGAATTTTCCTATTTATTCACCATTTAAACCTTCTCTGGACTTCCACAAATAATTCAAGACCAAAATTAGCCAAATCGGTCCAGCCGTTCTCGAGTTTTAGCGAGACTAACGAACAGCAATTCATTTTTATATAATACGTAAGATTACCACGTATAAATAGTCACTCATCACGATATCTCTGGAACCATTAGAGCTAAAGACTTAAAATTTGGTAGTAATATTCTTTTCACCGAGTAGAGGTCGGCTAAGAACGAATTTTCCAAAATTCCATCTACAAGAGTTTTTTTTTATTATGAACAGAACAACGTCTGTCGGGTCAGCTAGTAGGTACATAAACGATTGTTGTTATAAGTCCCTGCTATAGTCACCCGAATGTCCGCGGCGGTAGCGGCGGCGCGTGTCTCCCGCCCGCTCGCCGCATGGTTCCGTACACGCACTCCACACTCTCGTACGTGTGCTCGAGTGCGGCGCACGGCCCCGCCCCCTGCGGCCCGCACGGCCCCGCCTCCTCCGCGATCTCCTCGTAGACACCCGAGCCAGCCGACAGCAGCGACACACCCGAGCGGCGCCCCCACACGCTGCGCAGTGTTTTTTTTATATATAAGAGAGAGCAAACGGGCAAAAGCTCACGGGATCCATTAAAACACTTTTTTTATGGAATAGGAGGACAAACGAGCGTACGGGTCACCTGGTGTTAAGTGATCACCGCCGCCAACATTCTCTTGCAACACCAGAGGAATCACAAGAGCGTTGCCCGACACTTCCTGACCAAATGAGTTGTTCATATATGTAATAGACTGCCCAAGGATGTGGTTAAATCAAAATCTGTTAATCAGTTAAAGAATAGACTGGACAAACATTTGAATAGATATGGCAAATGATATAGACGCATCAGCGAAAGCTGCTTAGTCTTTTATAAATAATAATAATAATAATGAGTGAGACGGGGGGAGTGGTGAAGTAGCCGCCCATGGACGTCCGCAACATCAAAGAGATGTCAAGGTGCCAGCCTAATTCGGTTGTGTCCGTATGGCACTACCACTCAACAACGATCGTTTGCTTAACTCGAAACATCCCTAAGGCGACTTTTTGTAGAAGACGGCGGAACCGCGGTGTCTTGCACAATAAGTCTGTTTTTTGTAGATAACAATTGAGGAAAAGAGCAATACGTTCACCTGTTGGTAAGTGATTAGTCCTGCCTAGCGGGGTATTGGGAACCCTTCAAACCAAAACACAAACAGTGCTTCCACACTTGCTTCTCGGCAGTAAAAGACGCCATCGCAAAAATATATTTTTTTAGAGACCTTTTTTAGCCTCGTTGGGCAGTTTTTGGTAGCAGGTGGAAGATTGTAATCTTATGGGTTCGCGTCTAATAAATTATTCAAAAATAAATATTTACATTTAGACACTTTTTGAATGGGTGAAATCTCGCGAGTTCGCGTCACCGAAATACTTACAGCAGTATATCTGTAGCTATACAGCTGGCATATTGTGCAACATTAGTGCTGTGTGAAAGTATATAAGTAGTATATATATTTCACATATCTTATAAGTGAAATTGAATGGATTTAGTGAAAAGTTCAATGTGTGTATACTGTGCATTCTTGAAATAATGTGAACGGAGCCAAATTAAACTAAATTCACTTTTTTTTTAAATGAAAGTAAGGGACGAAACGAGCAGAACGTTCAGCTAATAGTAATTGATAAGCTCTGCCCATTACAATGCACTGCCGCTCAGGATTCTTAAAAGACCCCAAAAATTCTGAGTGGCACTACAACTGCGCTCGTCACCTTAAGACATAAGATGTTAAGTCTCATATGCGCAGTAATTTCACTAGCTACTCTAACACTAATGGTACATTTATTCAGGTTGAGGGATAGGCACTGCCTATTTGAATATATGTTATACACACCCCTGATAATTGAGTAACAAACCTGTCATCGAAAGCTGCCAGTGATCGGATACACCTGTGCTTCTTCTGTTCATCATCATACCCATAATCTGTACCGACTGACTCCTGACACTCCTGAAAATAAAAAAATCACAATTTGAAATCAGAACAACAATCAAAACATTGCCATTAAATCTTTGTACAGAAGCAATGCAATTTAATTTTGAGAAAGATTTAAATTATACTGTCTAGATTGGTGTAAACAAAATTGATACCTTAGATATCAGAAGGTCTGTGTCATCTAAAGACACTTCCGAAGGTCCGCTGTACCAGCTACTCCGTCTCACCTCACCTGTATTCCAAATTCAAATGTAATGTAACAATCTTTCGTTAATCTGTCCTTAAGTATGCATATCAAAGGTAGATCTTCTCAACCTAGCTAATGTTTATAATAAAAAATCAGTGGTTATAGTTTCATATGTACAATTGAGAAAACAGTGGCTTAACTGTGTAGTTTACTGCATTTATCACAGGGAGTGTTCGTAAGAGTTGTTCGACCTGATTTCTGTAACCGAATTCTTTGAGCCCTTAAATTCAGAAGTAATCAAGAAAGTGTCAGTCTGACTGTATTGCCTACTTTGTGTGTATTAATATTAGATATTTAAAAAAAATCTTACAAATATCTTCATTGTTTGATGTCAAATCTCCTTCACTGCGGCTCATTCTCTTCACCCGAGTTCCCGTCAATGTCTGTCTTAAAGCAACAACAAGTTCATTGGCTAATGGAGTACTAAACTTCATTTCACCACTGCCTTGTGAAAAACCACTGAAAATATAAATAAACTTCTGTGTAAAAAATAAAAAATAGAAATAGTCATTTTTTTATATGTATTTTCAATATCTTTTTTATTATTATGAAAAAATTACGAGATGAGTAAGATTACCTGATATAAATTTATATATCCTGCCCATTTAAATTTTCACAATTACAGTAGAAATTTTATTTCTAGCTATGACACCCTTCAATCCGAAACACAATAATGCTTGCAGAGTCCTGCTTTACAGCAGAAAAAAGGAGTTACTGTACTTAACCAGCCCAAATCTTATGTAATAGGAACTTTTCATTTTATAAAGCAAAATACAGTTAAAATAAATACAGTTTAATTTGTATGTTTATTATTACTACATTTCACAATGATAGAATGATACATGAGGAAAATTTGAGTGTTTTACTATTGAATAGGTCACAAACCAATGTTAATTACAATAGCAAATAAGAACACTACTAATGAACAAGGATAATGAATATAATGCAATGTTGAAGTAATGCTTTGAAATTGGAACTCAAACCTCACCTTCAAATTAATTTAAAAACATACACAAGAGGGTTATTTTATCTATATTCTAGCATATCCAAGTCAATAAATAAACAAACCTATAAACAAATAAAATTAATAGAAATACTATAAATACCATCATGAAAATTAATGAATTTCGGAATTATTCTGTGGAAATGGATTGTGATTAAAATGGTAGAAATATCCTAATTAAATACTTCAAAAGAACTTTTAATTAATAAATATGCATAAATATATATAACTCTTTCTCTATTCAAATGTTGTTTTATTTTATATTAACATTAAAAAAATCCACAGTAAAAAAATAGACAATATATTGCGTTTATGTAATGAGTGCCCAAGTCCACACCAAGATATTCTGTGTCTAGGTCTGAAACCAGTTCACATCAGGTGGTTCAACCAGTCTTCGCTAATATCTGTTTTATATTTTTATTCAATGCATGTAACAAGTTAATTAAATTAATTTAACAAATATAGAATACATTATAATATAGAAACTATAAAACTTCTGTAGTAATTAATAATAAAAACATGCACGCACCTATCAATACTAAGAGAGCATGTTTTATTCATGTCTCCATCTTTCTTTAGTAGAACTTCGGTGATATGTTTCCAATCAATATTGGTGCTGGATGAGGGTTGGGACACTAGCAGCCCACTAGCGGACAGGGTGAGCACACTGTCAGATATAAGGCCACACTTACGAGACAACTCTGTCGTGAGCACTGTCACTGGGTATGAATCTTTGAGCAATGTATCGGAGCCTGGAATGATTGCATGAATTGGGAGCAATTTTGTATTTTTATTGACTCTTTTAGCATAATAGATTAGTTATGTACTATAAAATTACTCAACACATTCATAGCTAAATCATAAAGATTTTAGATTCAAGCTATTCATGTGAGCGTGTTAAAATATATCAATAGAGTCTGACACCTCACAGCTATATTATACCTTTGTGGTAATAGTGGTGAATATATTATGCCTATTTTTCAAGCACTGAGATATAATACAATTAAATAGCAGTATAATTTTCAAAAATTCAAAAAAGCCCCCATTTAAAGCATGATATGAATATTAACTTAACATTAAATGTACCTATGTAACCATATAAAAAAAGAGGTCACCAATGGCTACTGTCCTGCACTTGGATAACATTGAAGTGTTGAATGATTTTAGCACACTTACAAATGCAACTCATGCAGCAGACAGTTAAACAATACATAATTATTAGCATAGAATGTCATGTCTGTATTGGGATATGTACAACTGTAATGACAATATTGTATAGGTGCCTTTGTGATTGTGAGTGTGTAATATGGATGTTTGGTCAATATATACATTCAATTAATGTATAAATGACTACATGGCTAGGTATTCATTGTGAAAATTATTAGTATTCTGTGCTAAAATAATGGACAACCACAAACAAAAATAATAGGTTAAACATCACTTCAAACAATTATAACTATTGATAATGTATACAATGAATTACAGATATAGCAAGATTATCAGAATAATACTTTAAAATTACTTGCATTAATAAAAAAATTACATATGGAGTAAAATGACCAATAAAGGAAAAACTTTATCGGGAATTAATAGGATCAATATGCCACAACAAAAATTTTAAAGGATACATAATCAAAAATGTTAATTGAAATTAGTTAATAGTTAAGAAAAGATAAATTATTGTTTCTTAAAATCAAAATTTTATTAAAGTGAAGGTACATTACCTCTCATTTTATCACCATTTAGAAGATCTTTTATTTTATCCATCCATAGATGAGCTTCGTTGACACTTTGCGCTGCCAGAAGTATCCGCGGCTTGGAAGGCGAGTCTAAAGAAAATACCGCGAAAGCATGCGGCCTAGAACGAGACTTCGCCCTTTTAACTAAACAGCCCGCGGGTAAATCAATAGTCCCCGCCGCAGCACCAGCTTCGCTACAATAAACAGCGAGGGATCCCCCACCACCACAAGTAGCACTAGGCCTAAGGATACACCATTGTTTCTTCCAAGACTGTTAAAATAAATAAATAAACATGGGTTTATAACGGATAGAAAATACAACACAATTAATGATTTAATATTAAAATCCACCTTGAACGGATTAAGGCCGAGGTTCGACTTCAAGGGATACTTTACTTCCAAGTAACCAGACATTTTGAAGTATTAATAAAACATTTCTTGAATAAATTTATTAGAAAAAACTCTTCTTCACTTTTGGTGTTTCTGTTAGCGGTCAATATGCAAAAATCGAATTGATTATTGATCAAAACAATTAACAAACGTCAACGGTCAACTTATTTTTTGGTTCTGTTCATAACGTCAACGGTCAAACGTCAATCAAGTTTTCACACAGATAAAAAAAAGTGTGTGTGTGTACTAAATGACTGTTTTCCAATTACAGAGCATAATGCGACTCAGTGTCGCACAATGCCGAATTGTGCTGATGCTTATTTGGAACATGAATTAGTTTTAAAATGCACCAGCAGAGTGCGGGTGTACTAAGTTCAGCGTTGAAAAAAAAATATTCGTCTAAACTGTTTTCCAATGCTAGAGCGTTGCCGTATTTGGTACACTGAACGTTGAGCATTATGCCGCATAATGCGCTCTAGTGCTGTAATTGGAAAACAGTCAATCTATGTACACAAAAAGTTATACTTCTTTAGCCTAACAAAGCAAAAATTATTAAAATGATTTATTCCTCGTTTTAGATTGTTTTTAGAAATAAGAATTTTGTAAAAATCTTGCAAAGATGGCTTTGACAATTAATGATTACATAATGAATACGGCTGAACCCTTTGCCTGTCTTAATAATGAACGAAGAAACCAAAATAAAAAAAGACGTGTGGCACTCGGGGACTGCCGCAGTAAAGCTATTGCATACCATTTTTTATCAACTTATGCATTTATAATTATTTATTTATGCAGTATTTTTTTTCCGTTGTTTTTTTTTCTTTGATATTAATTCAAGTTACACTTCTGAGCGTCGTGACCGATAAAAAAACAATTTTTTTTATTTTATTAAATAAATGAGAAGTAAGTATTGTTCAAAATATTTTTATTATCTTACAATACATGTAGGTTATTCAGGAATATTTATCATTGAAACTATAGGTTTATGGTAACTGAAATAAGAAACATAAGTTTCAGACTTGATATCTTCCAGTTATCTGGAAAATACCGCGTCAATGGTGGTCCCATATTTTGTTTTGGATTCTTGTGGATCATAATTCATTTTCAAAATCAATATTTTCGAAAGAAAAGTTGTCAACCGCTCTGATTTTTTATCAGCGAAGTTAATGTTGAAATCGCCAGCCAAACTAAGTGGAAATTTATTACCATTTGTACCAAGTATTTTCGACCTTCTTCTGTGTACTCCAGTAAAGTGCGATGAATAAAATGCTCTACCTCTTCCAAATTTGTATTCGGAGAAATGTAAATAAGAATAAATATTAAAAAAACGTGATAAAAAAAATAAAGAAATTAAAAAAATCAAGACATACCTTAGGCTCGAACCTGGGACCTCCTGCACAAAAAGCATACGTGTTCCACTGCAACTATAATTATCATGGCGAAATATCTATATACATGTAGTAAGTGGGGTGTTAGGTTATTTTCGTTACGGAATTTCTGGATTAGGTCTCCACGCTCAAGACCCGGCGATAGAAACTATGCAATAGCTTAATAACGAATGATGCAATCGTTTGAAAATTTTAGGAACCAACTTCACCCTGTTACTTTTGTGTTACAGTGATGCGCGCGCATCTTAATATTACACTCTCATTATTTTTTCATAACGCGCCTAAAGAAGTATAACTTCAAAAAATATTTAAAAAAAATCATTGGTAATGGAAATTCTACAAGACAAATCACATGTAGACGTAAATAATAATATACAACGTGGTACAAAATACCCCGTAAAAATACACTGGCCTGCAAAAGTAAGTGTCACACTTTTCAAATTAATTTTTTTTCTTATCTATAGAAGGTAGAGATTTAAGATTAAAAACGTTTTGTTGCAAATTTTATAGGCTCTAATTCTTATAAACTAAAATTAAACATTTGTAACATTTTAAACTTAAAAAAGATAAAACAATGAAAATAGACATTTTTAGTTTAGTGTAAAAAAATTAAACTAAAATGTATTACATGTTATTTAATTTTTAATAACTGGTATTGCCTCCTCGAGCTCTGATTACAGCTTCGAGCCGGTTTGGCATACTGAACACTAGGTTTCGGAGCCGATGTTGTGGAATATTCTCCCATTCTTCTACCAGGGCCTGCTTTAGTGCCCTAAGGGTAGTAGGTGGTGGTCTGCGATTTCTGACTATCCTTCCCAGCTCATCCCAGGCGTGTTCAATCGGGCTGAGATCAGGACTTTGATGGCCAAGCCATCACGCTGATACCGACCTCCTGAATATACTCTTGTACGATATGAGCCGTGTGTGGCCGGGCATTATCATACATCAGCATCGATCCATCACCCATATTTGCTAAATACGGCCCTGCATACTCATTGAGAATCTTTTGAGCATATCTTTGCCCAGTGAGGGTGCCATTTTCTATGGCTACTAGCTCTGTGCGACCTTCTGAAGATATGCCAGCCCATACATGTACACTGCCTCCACCGTATTGGTCTCTTTCTGAGATGCAGGCTTGAAGGTATCGCTCACCAGGTCGCCTGTAAACACTTCGAGAATCATCTGTAAACAAAATTCTTGACCATTCTTCTTCATCCCACCGCATGTGTTCACGGGCGTATCGCAGTCTCGCTACTCGATGCTGTCTCTCGAGTTTTGGGCCACTCGCTGGTCTTCGGGGTTTCAAATTCGCTTCAGCAAGTCTTCTTCTCACTGTACTGTCACTAATGTAGTCCCTCCGGTTCTCAAGTAGCTGTTGCTGGACTTCAACTGCATTTTGGTGGCGATTTCTTAACACAGTGGAAATAATATAACGATCTTCTCGGGCACTGGTATACCAGGGTCTGCCATTACATGGTCTCCTCAGATGGTGTCCAGTCTCTTCGTACCTTCGCTTTACCTTCTGGACCGTTCATACCGTCACACCCACCATTCTTACAGTGCGACGCATACTGATGCCTAGTTCCAGAAAAGCCATGATCCTAGCACATTCTTCAACTGAAAGAGGCATGATAAATAAATGTTATGTGCTTTTCAGCATAAATTTTTAAAACAAGACCCATCGATCTTGAAAAAAAATTAAAACAGAAAGAAAAATGTGAATGGTAAAATTGTAATTCGGAAACGTCCACTTTGAAAAAGGAATGGTTTTGTTTTTGAAGTTTTTTTTCAGCCAATTCTTAAAAGAAGGTTACCGACTATAAAGTTTTTATGTACAAAATTAAATTCTCTTTGGAGTCCTTTTTATGTCGAAAGTATATCTTGTGAACTTAAAACGTTATCCCAATTTTAAAAGTGTGATACTTACTTTTAAAGGCCAGTGTATAATAAATTATCAAATCCAAAAATTTTGTCAACCCTAGTAAGCTGTCATGTCAGGGAACCAGGTTATTAAACTGAATGGCCTACTTACCTATTTTACCTAATAATTGTCTACTTTAATAGTTTTTCTATTATGTAGACAATATAAATGTTTTCTACTTCTTACTTTTGGGATTTCATTGAAAACCAAAGAAACATGGTGATTCAGCATGCTCCGGCAAATTTTGCTTGCAACGAACGAGAAGTGAGAATATCTTAACGTTCGCTTTCCGCGAGGATGGATCGGCTACGGGGGACTGGTGTTATGGTCTGCTCGTTCTCCGGACCGCACACCCTTGGACTTTTTTTTTGTGGGGTTATGTGAAGGACATAGTGTATATCTCCGATTACCCAACGGTTGCCGAGATGGAACAGCGTGTTGGATCGGTTTTCACATCAATTACACTAACAATAATGCAATATATTGAGCAAGGCTTTTAAAATTTTTGTAGTTCCACGAATAAGTTAGAAATATAGGTACCTACATTCTGAGTAGTTTACTCATTAATTTAACTGAAATTACAATATTTTTCTATTTTTTTTCTATTATTTAGCGTTACTACGGTTCTTATATTGTGAATGGACTCGTTATAAGGCTCCATTTTACATCATCTCCACTTTACTGGTAGTTTTGTATTACCCTCTATATTGTATATCATATTGTTAGAAATCTACATAATGGCTTTTATTATTATTATAAAAAATTAAAAAATAGTTGAGTGCTTTAAACATCCCGACAAAAACTGAAATCATCAGTGATAACTTCATTAAAGCGAAGGTAATAATGTAAAATACAAAATTATTTTGTTCTATATTTATAGAACATTTTATTTTGTACTATAATATTTGCAGTAAACATAATAATAATCGTGTGATTACTATGGTAAATTTTGCTCTGGCTGATAGCGCTCCATTGGCCTTCCATGTGTGTGCACAAGTGTACACGGCAAGCGTTTCTATGGTCAGCCGTCAAAAATGCTGCCAATATCTACGCATCCCTAGACAAAAACAGCACAAAGAATTTTTATCGCATGTATTATTAATTACTCTTAGTTCTAAGAGCCATAAAATAAAGCGCAACGCTCTTGTAGACAAAAAATTATATTTGTATTTATTTGGCTTTAGCTGGCAGCGGCCATTTTAGTTTAGCATGATATAATGTTCCCGCTGTGGCAATTTTTTTTAGAAAAAAAAAAACGAAATCGTGAGATCTTAATAACGTTTCCACTATAGTAAAAGTAAAACAAAGAATTCAATTGAAAAAAATTTATTGTGACGCGTCAAAATAGTCAATTTCTCGTACAACTCTGAAAGAGCGGCGTCCGTGTCATTCACAGCACGAATCTATTATGAATCCCGTTTTTTGTTTACAAAAACAAAGCTTGTTTATATAACAACCCGTGACATAACCACGTAATTATTATTCCTCGAGTATTATAAACATAAGGGTATCACGTTTCAAGTGGCCGCGCCGGGTTTGGCGCCATAACAGCTCAGCAAGAAGCTTCTGCGGGCGCGCGGAACGTGTTGGCAAATTAGTGGTTAGTCGATCTTATCGATTGTTCAGTAAAATTTTATGAAATGATAGCCAATAAAGTGCTCAAAGTATCTACCTAAGGAAGTTTTTACTTCTTTTAGCATAATCAACTTGGAATATTCTTTTCCCAGGCATAAAATTCCTTCCTCTTTCTTTTAAAATACTCTTCATCTTGAACACCTAAAAATCCCTGTTCTGCTACGGCTTCATCATCTTCAATTCTCTGCCAATTAAATTATACTCTATACTAGGATATACAAAGAAGTATCAAGTATTTTGAACTCACCAATGCAAAACCAAAAAAATGGCTGGGTGAATATATCTGAAATATAATAATTCAGGACTTTCATGGCTTTATCCAACGATGGCCTGAGAAAGGCATGAAAAGCAAGAGAGAGTGGGTAGGTATACATTATTATGTAGAACAATGACTTAGAATAGGTAAACTAGCGTATAGACGATCTGACAGCTCGATAATGCGTGACCAATTTTGATTTCTCAATGTGTTTGCCAAAGGCTTAGTATTCAAAATACTACGAAGTTAATTCTAAACGTGGCTGTCTACGACTTTGCAATAAAAAAGTGTGTGTGTTAGCTCCGACACACGACTGGAGTTTACTCCTCAAGAACGATTGTCTTTCAACAGGTACTAAATAAAATCAACTCCTATGGATTCGGTTACAAACAGACATACAACAGAAGCCAATAAAAGCGTATTAATTAAAAATATAGATATAAAAAAAATAGATTAGGTTAAAAATTGTCTATTTGGCGTGAAATGCGCTATATAGGTCTACTCTCCAAATTAAATTAAACATTTAAATATTATGTGCATAGCTCATATATATTTGTATGAACTATATTGATAATTCAATATTTAATAAATACAATGCACACATGTTTATATTTACAATACATGTCATATTAATGTATGAATTGTAACTTACTTAGTACCCACGTGCTTATCAGATTTTCCGGCACTATTATTTACACCACTTTCTTCCATAATTTATAGAATTTTCACTTAACTTTATGGTAGTATAATAATAAATCAATTTCAATAATATAATAAAGTAAATAATATAAATATAATAAAGCTTCAAAATACAAGAAAAGAAAAATGATGTTTGCTATCCGTATCACAATACAACTAAAATAGGTCACGCGAACTAAAAAGTGAAAAGTGCGCGAGAAATGATGCGCACCAAAAACCTTACTATTCCATTTGATGAGTACCTAGGTTTTACGCTCCATATTTTTCTCATACTGGCCGCCTTAGATGAAAATCGATACTTAAGGAGTAAACTCCAAAAATAGGTTCCAGTAGAAACAGATTCGCTTTCCTTTTCTATTTTGTTGTACCTCTGATAGAGACGTTCATCTCTCTCACACCGTTTGTTTGGCTATACGCTACTAGTCACTGACCTGTATAAATACCACTGTACAGGCTGTTCCATATGTTTGACAGCAAATTTTTGTGCCTATCATCTGAAGCGCCACTCGTGAGCGTCCAGAGGAATAATTTTGACGTATAATACTTAGATAGACTATAGAATTATTTTCGTTCGTTTTCGAAAACGAACGTAATGAAGAACACATTTTTTTTGTAAATAGTTTCCCACCATCTATCGATGTTTGCTGAGGTTGTCATTACTAGTTTCAGTACCGCAGACTCTCGCTACACGGACAACAGCGCCAAAATGGCGAATATCAAACAGGCACAAAAGGTCAGTGCTACTAGTACAATGAAAGTCTATGGTGCAAGGCGAGTGAAAGAGAAGGATGACATTAATTATCTGGATTTCATTCCATCTTTGCATGTGGACAAGACTTCATAGTTTGTCGGAAAATAAATGCCGCTCATACTGGCTGCACATGGTTCTCCGCAGTACAATAATCTAAATTGGAGGCAGAATTGATTTCGTCACTTTACACCCCAACGCAAACCCTAAGCGACGACTTTACCCATTGACCACCTGACAGCCCTTAAACGCGTGCAATTTTGATTTGTCAATGTATGCGTTAGCTACTCAGGGTATGTTCAGATATGCACTGCGACCACTGTACAGTATGACGTCAATTTAGTATACTGTGAAGCCGTTCTTTTATAGCCAGTTATATTGGTTACTATTTAAAACGGAACGCAATCCCGTATACTGTCAGCCGCATTTTTTGACGCAGCATTCAAATGAGTGTGTTCTAGTTCATTAAAAAATAACTGTTGTTGGAGTACTGTCAAATTAAAAATATTTGGGATTAAACTGTAGGTATTATTTATAAAACGTTAGGCACTCGAGTGGTTTTGACTGATAACGTGATCAAAGTCGGGTCGATTTATGACGTCGTATATTTCCCTAGGGTACTGCGACAGTATACTGGCAGTTCATAACGGAACGAATTTATCTACAGTGATAGCACTGTGCAGTGCTCGCAGTGCATATCGGAACATACCCATAATAATATTCAAAGTATTAAGGAAGTAATTCCAAACGCAGCTGATTGTTTAAGTCTTGTCAATCAAAATTGGTTACAGTAACAGAAGATTCGCTTTCCTTTTCTATCTTGCTATATCTCGGTTACAAATGTTCTTCTGTCTGGCACCAATGATATAGTTTTAAATAACATTGTCTGGTACGCTTTTTGTTAGCTGTATAGTAAGTAAGTAATAAGTCTATCATTTTACCAATTTCTGCCAAAAGCGATTGAATCATGGATCCTTGTAAAAACTATTCTCTAACTAGCCCGATGAAAAGGAAATTAATGACCTATAGTTACCTTCTTTTTAAATTTATTATTACACAAATAAAATTTGAAGACAAAATTATTTTATATTTGTGTATTAATTCCAGAAGAGAGCTTATCACTTTAAAAACATAACAAATTGTTTAGATTTGCAAAAGCGACATCTCAAGTCAATTTCCTAATATGCAAATATTGGGGTTGGGCAATGAAAACAAAATGTGTTTTCAAATTTTATTTGTGTATTAATCCTAGAAGTCAGGGTTGTCACTTTAGAAACATAACAAATATATTTATTTATTATTATCTCTCAAAGGTCGGACGAACACATTTCTAACCTCTGTCTTTAGGATAAATTAAACAGATAATTTCAAAATTATAGTTTTACTATTAAGTAGGTAGGTAGGTACTATCAAATTATTATATCAACAGCCACGGACTAGTAAAAAAAGAAGGACTCCGCGCCGTCTGATCTATTCTGAAACTGATCTGTCACAGACGATGACAATTCTCATAATGGCCGCCTATCGGCCTGTAGTAGTTTAAGTGTGTGCGTGGGGCTATGTATTTACATATATATCGTCTTCTTTTGGTGCTACACTGTTATGTAAGGTGACATGGAGTCCTTATTTTTTTACTAGTCCGTGTCAACAGCACTAGAATTGTAAGATTAGTTCACGGGATGCAAAATCCTGGTCCCGTTGGCGGCTGCGCCTCCACACCGCGTCGAATCATGCGACAGGTGTGTTCCTCGATGCGGTGGTATACTTCAGGTGGGATCGAGTCGTACATTGAGCGTCGGCCTATTGTGTTAGCGCTCCAGAGCCTCTCAGCCACGGCGCTAGCTCGGGGCCATACCCTTCAAATTTTTATAAGCGATTTAAAAAAAAATAAAAATATTGCAGTATATAGTAATTCCACCTTTGCACGACACGCCACAAGTTAGGATATCATCCCCACCATCTGGATGTGTGGCGGTCCTCCACAGTGCGGTATTCAAGGAGCTTTCTTCCTCGTACTACGAAGCTGTGGAATGAGCTTCCTTGTGCGATGTTTCCGGGACGATACGACATGGGTACCTTCAAAAAAGCGCGTACACCTTCCTTAAAGGCTGGCAACGCCCTTGTGATTCCTCTGGTGTTGCAAGAGAATGAGGGCGGCGGTGATTACTTAACACCAGGTGACCCGTACGCTCGTTTGTCCTCCTATTCCATAAAAAAAAGGATAAATTGATGTGGACGCGACCTTCTAACAAGCGAGTAACACCTATGCCCAGAAGGTCAAGCTCTTTGAGATCAATATCACGGCCAAAAATGTTAGGTTGACAATTTAAATGTATAAAAAATATACATACTTATAACAAACAATAGGTAATGTCAATATATGTCAAATCAAATCAAAATCACTTTATTCATGTTGGTCACGGAAATGACACGTATGAATGTCAAAAAAATATTTTTCTCATTGAATCTACCGCTACTTGGTAAAGGGTTGAGCTAATTAGAACAAGTAGCAAGAAACTCATTGCCACTCTTTTATATCAAGATTTACATTTTCATCGATTCACAAATCATTTCAATTACAATATAATATGTAAAGTGATGCAACAAATATACGCAAACCTCAAATAGTCAATGCCTTACACGAGTAAGTCAAAAAAGTAAATGCAAATTAATACAAAAGTTATTGAGTACAGTAGCTGAGTAGCTGCATCATCTACACACACTTAAAAAAATGTGTGCGTTTCTTTTGTACGTGTGTGTGTGTTACTTTTCTAGAGACACTACTTATTGTTTTATTTTATATTCACTTATAGCAAAGAATAAGTACGTAATAGTAAAAACGTTGGAATAGAACATAACTACGCGCTTCACACACAAGGCATGCAAAAACTCTTCCGTTTAAAGATAATATTCTGACATCAGCCATGTTTTTTTAACAAAAATACGGGACGAGACGAGCAGGACGTTCAGCTGATGGTAATTGATACGCCCTGCCGATTACAATGCAGTGCCACTCAGGATTCTTGAAAAGCCCAAAAATTCTGAGCGGCACTACAATTGCGCTCGTCACCTTGAAGATGTTAAGTCTCATTTGCCCAGCAATTACACTAGTGGTACATATTATGCGATACCCATAATCTAGCCGGCATCCTGTGCAAAGGAGCCTCCCTCTGGTAATGTAAACCTTCGTCTACATAATTATATGCGCATATTACTTATATCAACAAAATATTAGGTTGTTTTACATTTCGTAAATTTTGTGATATAATAGGTAACTCCAAAATAATATCCAATGTTTTCAAGGAACTTTCCTCCGCGTAAAACCAAACAATGGAAAGACCTTCCTTGTGCGGTGTTTCCAGGACGATACGTCAGGACACTTTCTATAAGGCCGGCAACGCTCCTGTCATTCCTCTGTTGATCACTTAACATTATGTGACCCATAGCTCCACCTATAATCCACCTCGACTCAACCTTATTAGTGGAACCTCAATATATGCCAAATATAAAAATTTAATGAATACTATTGTATGTATATATATATAAAAATTAACGCTTATTTAAACTGGAATCTTACACATATTTGTTAAATAATAATCAGCCTACCTAAGAGACAATTATAAAATATTGTAATTTGAATTCATCGTAGTGTCTCTTGAACACAATTCCCACAACCATATTATAATATTTTTTATCTACACCCATGCTTTAAATCCTCTATTAAAGATTCAGAAACAGTTAGCTTATTGCCAACATTAAAATACCCAATGTTCTAATGACCATTACATCATCCAAACGAGTGTTGTAATGTTGTACTGAATTTCATAACAACACTCCTAAGTTTTTTTTTTCGATCCCTTCATGCGCAAAGAGTTTCAACAGACAGCCACATTCTTATTTCTCGATGCGTGGTATCTGTATGAATTTCAAAAAAAGAACATTTTCGTTTACGCGCGTTCCACACTACCAGAACTTCGCGCGCCGTAAAAAAAAGTAGGTTATTCCGTATTCGAATCCCCGCCATTTTGCTTCGATATTTTTATTGTTTTGTTTACAAAAATGAGTGATTCATTTTAAACGCTGCAAAAGGACATTATATTCGAGTGAATTTTAATTATCGCACTATACAAAATGTAAATTACTACTAAAATAAATAATTGTTTCAATACTTAGTTTATATGTATATAATCAATAATGAATGATATTAGGTTACTACTAGGACTGGTGTTTTAGTGTTAGCAGTAAGCTAACTGTTTCAGAATCTTTTAGAGGATTCATATTCTGGGTGTATATAAAGTCTTGTATGCAACTGTTGATAATTATATATTAAAACATTAAAATCCACATTCGTGTTTTAATACCCCTTATTACACAACCGTTGCATAAATAACTAATTCCTTAAGAGACACATTGTAGAATCTCTTGTTACCTGCTCATGACATTTCTGTCATCAACCATTTCCCCCCACATGCACGCCTCCCCTCCCACGATTCCATTGAGGAGCGTCTGATTATAGGTGACGTCATACACCATCTGTCTCGGGTCCGCCCAGTAGTAGTCCGTCCAGCCGCTACTCATTGCGTCCAGGTACCACGTAGATGAAAATATCAGCCGGTGACCTGCTGTCAGCACCTACGAACATAATGATGTGTAAAAAAATTTTATTGAATTAGGCGTTACTTTGCGGAAATCCATAATTATACAAATGATTTAAGTTTTCTTTAGTGTTGATTCGCAAAAGTCGTTATAAAGGATTTCGCTTAAATGTGTTAGAGCAATTAGAAATAATAAAACACAAAAATAACATGTTCACATTGTTGAATGAACACACAAATTTAGTCCCATCACCTTTGTTACGTGTCTCTTCCGGGGGTAATACGTCACAGCAGCCGACCAATCACAGCGCGTCAGCGGCTTCCGGCTCATTTGATTCAGTCTCGTGCCAGATTTTGGCGAGACAACACGTCCTGAGGATGCCTCGTGTAGAGGCGAAACACGTGTCGAATTGTTTTAAAAACAAATATTGGCGGAATTAACACTAAAGAAAACTTAAATCATTTGTATAATAATGATGTGTTTCATTTGCGTTGAGTACAATGGCGACATATAATGAGCGCTCCTGTAAAACTACTTAAATGAAATCATACAAAAGTAATTTAAAAAAAAATACATAATTCACCAAAATTAATTAATTTTCCATAATATAATTTCGGAGTAGTCTAATAGCCGCGCGAAGCACTGACACCATCTTGTTCCACGCTGTGCCGTGGCCGTTCAAAACTCGTAGATGTGTAACGGCCACGTAACGCTCAATAAAACTGTTTTTTTTATTAAATACTAGCTGACCCGGCAAACGTTGTTTTGCCATATAAATTATTTATAGAGTTAGACCGTTTCTTGGACATTGCAACATTTATTCATTTTTCCAAAATTAAAGATTTTTTTGAAATAAACGTAGCCTTAGTTTCTCCTTATTACATCAGCTACCTGCCAATAAAACACCCGTCAAAATCGATTCAGCCATTTCAGAGATTAGAAAAATTATTCACATATATTCATATACATGTAGTAAAAATGGTTATTTCAAAATTACAAACAGACACTCCAATTTTATTTATATGTATAGAAGATATAATTTGTTTGTTTGAAAATTTAAAAAATTCAATAACTTTAACTTATAGATTTATTTTTTTATGCTTACAGTTAAGTACTTCTTTAAATTATTCTCTTAATGGTTTTTGAACATCAAGCACGTACCCCAGCCAGGTATTCACCAACAGTCCCTTGCTTAGGGGACGCTTTCGTATACTTGATACTCTTGGCCCTATTTAGTACATAGGTACTCAATCTGATCGTCACAAATTCAAAACACTTCAATAAAATTTATGCTTTGCAGACAATCTACTTTCATAATAATTTAGAAAAATATCGTCATTAGAATCATAAGATTTAAATAAAATTTTGAACTTACATTGAGCATTTCGCTGATCCAGCTTCCCTTCCACACCTGAATGAGGGTGTCGGTTGACAGAGGCACGCCTTCGTCGAACACTTCCTATACAGAGAAACAAAAAGAAATTTACGTAATGTAGGTACTACTACATATTATACACCTTTTTAACCGGTTTAATTCAAAGACAAATGTTAGCTTGAGGGTCAACTGTACCTGACGGCTGCATATGGCTCCATGACCTGACCAGAGGACTAGAGGGGGCAAATGGACAAGATGCTCACGTGGTGCAACTTGGTGAGGCAACCGCCCATGGACATCCCCAACACTAGATGCGTTGCCGGCCTGTAAGTTGGTAGTACGCTCTATGCTTGAAGGTCTATAAGTCGTATTGGTACAGGAAAATGCTGCCAGTAATTTATTCCGCAAAGTGAATGTGCGAGGCAAGGAATTATTCGCACAACGCGCGGGTCTATTATGCCAGACGTCAACATGATGCAAATAAAAATTCGCACCTGAACCACTCCGAGCACTCCCCGTGATAAATGCGATAGAATAATGATACCTTGCGCCAATAATAACCATTCTTCGAACCAAAATACAAAATTACAATTGTAGCTTGAAGGGTGATCGTAGTTGAAATAATTTGCTGAACTGCCCAATGTTAATCGTTGAAGTAAAAATGCAGTACTCATTCCAGTATTATTGCTAGGAGACTGAGCTGCTAGGCCACATGTATCCAGGATCTGTGGTTACTACTTACTTGCCACACAACGACTTCGGAATCATTCGCCAGCAAGGGGATGGCCTGTCGCATGAACATGGAATGTAGATCCGTGACTGTCAGGTTGTTCTGGTTCATGTACTCGCGGAGTTCGGGGTTTGATCTCCTGTACAAATATTATGCGTATTATAACAGTGCTGGTCAGGCAGACACGTTCAAAGTGACGGCTACTATTTTTGACGAATTGAAGGGCCTGTGAGCTTACTACGAAAATATTTTAACATTTATTGTAGTAGATAATATTAATAATAGTTCCAAGTACACTCACTGTTAATTAGTGTCAAAAATGGCGAATACACACACACACATTTTTATAATATTAGTGTGATAAACAATTCTAATAATTATATTTTATATTATATTATATACTCGCATGAAACATAATGCAGATTTTTTCCTACTTACTGACACTTATCGTATTATTTTGGATAATTCCCACTATTTCTATGTAAATTATAGCATTTGTGTTATTATGATGAACAATCTATATTATTGTAAAGTTCCATTAAAATCCATTCAGTAGTTTTTGCGTGAAAGAGTAACAAACATACACCCAAGCATCCATATATTCTTACAAACTTTCGCATTTATAATAATATTAAGTAGGAAGTAGAATGTGTATAGATGTATACCTACATGTACTGTAGTACGCAATAATAGCTATTGAGGTTTTGTTATGATTTATAATTCATGTTCGTTTCACGTGTGCAAAAGAAAGGCCACAAATTGCCGGGAAATTTTAAAAACTATAGTTTATCATTTTATGGTACATTTACACACGTAATTGTAACGTATCACATACTGACCTAGGCTGTAGAATATACGTGGGTCGACTAAATGATAACTGTTATATACAAGCATAACCGAAACAAACCAGCAATCCAGTTCGACCTCGTCTCCACCAATGTGAAAGTATTTGTCGGGGAACCACTCCTGTACTTCTTGGAAAAGGTCACGCAGCAACTTGTATGTGATGTTCTTCGTGGGGTCCATGGGCCCCAGGCCTATCACGTTGCCTTGGCTGTAGCACTCGGTCAGAACGCTGGGAAACGCGTTGCCCCATGATCGAGTGTGTCCTGAAATAAATATATTAAAGCTTATTTACAGTTATTAAAAAATCGGTGCGTTTCAGATCTGTCGGCCGAATCAAAACATTCAGAATTATTCACAAATTTATAGAACGAAAGCGGATAGAACTAAGAAAAGTTGCAAAATTGTGTGAAAGTAGATTGATGAATTTATAGAACGCATGCGGATAGAACCCATAAATGTTAGACAATTGTATGAAAGTAGATTGACGAATTTATAGAACG
>CATIXQ010000010.1:16415948-16435136 GCA_949711755.1 Leptidea juvernica
ATTTTCTCTACCTAAAATAAAAGAATGCCTTTATAATAAATAATATTATTTAAACAAGTGAGATTTTATATATTTTACAAAGAATGATTTAATGTTATATTTTGATATTATTATTCATCAGAAAATATACACTTACGGCCTTACAAATAAAATTGGCATAAAGTTATAACAAATCATAAAATGTAAAATAGACTTTGCTTCCGATTGGTTAATTCGGACGTTTAACGTTTCCCGCGTTTATTTTCAAGGCTGCTTGTCATTCGGAAAACTTCAGAATTATCACAGTATTGACAGTGTTGTCAACGATATTGTAAACAATTTGCATATTCTTTGTTTATGCTTAGTTATAACTTTATACCAAGTTTATTTGTAAGGCCGTTAAACTTTTTACATGTGAGGTCATTATCAGGCTCTTGGTTTTCTCTTTTATGCTTATTTATTGATGAAAGAGTAAAATGTTCCTGGGATTCCGCCATTTTATTTGACTGATTATTTTCATTTTATATTCTATTGATAACTCATTAATACCATTCACACATTTTAAAATATTCACTCATTAAATAAAATAATTTATAATAAGAAATTGAAGGTTATATTAGCACATATTAAGACGTTGTGATTGAATATTAACGAATATGGCTGTATGGGCTCGAACCCTTTGCCTAGCCTAATAATTAACGAATGTTGCAAATTTCAGAATAATTCTGCTAACTTATATATTATAAATTACAAAAGTAGTAATAAATAAACAAACTTAACACTTGGCGATTTTCTAATAATATTACTGAGCATAATATTGAAATGTTATTTTTAAAACCATACAATTATAACGGCTTAAAAAATTGTTTCAATTGACTCTTTTACTGAGTAATCCGTCAAAAAAAATCTAAATTATTCCCAAATCGCGCCTAAAGAAGTTTTACATCAAAAATGTATCAATACTTTTTTCCTACGAACCACTATTTCTGAGATATAATGATTCAAAAAGTTCTTATCGTCATAATATGTACACGGTAATTGTTTAAAGACAAATATTGGCGGAATTAACACTAAAGAAAACTCAAATCATTTGTATAATTATGGATTTCCGCAAAGTAACGCCTACTTCAATAAATTTTCTTTTTAATTTCGTAAGTTATGCGCGTGTGTATTACCGTTGCATACCCGTATACCGTAAGATTGTATACCCTGAGGCTACGAGCGCTTTCGGATTACGTCCGATCCGATTCCGATCCGTACCCGTGAAAACACGGTCCGAAGTAGTCGTAAAACTATTTCTATGGTAGTTTACGCACTAGGTCCGGCTTCCGTCATACGATTTCAGATACGGATCGGATTCGGATCGGACGGAGTGCGAAAACGCTCTTACGGACAGCGGTATTTCATTTATTATAGCAGGTATAAGAGCCCAGCCACGCACACAATAGAAAAAGATGTTGTCTCGAAAAATTTCAACATGAACAAAACTGGCCAAATCGCAGAACATCGATTTATTCATTCCGCTTTCTCACTATAAAAAGAAAATACTTAATTTAAACACGTGACTTAGCACCCTTTTTTGTCATATTTCATTTTTATTTTTCCATTATATATTAAAATATTTATACATTTTAGTTTATTAATTGTTAAAATTACTGTCTTATAAACGTAGTAAAAATCATGAATGCTGTGGTAGCTTATAAGTGAATAAACTCTTATCCATATTATTATTATATTTTTAGTTTAAGCATGTAAAAAGTGTAATTTGTTAGTTGCCCAAATAAATAAATAAACAATTCTAGAGATGTATTCACGTGACGTACTCATGCATATTAGGGCGATAACACCATTTACAACATTTGAAATCGTTATATATCGCAGAAACGGTGGCTTGTAGGAAAAAAGTACTTAGTATACATTTTTTATAGAAAATATTATGATCTACATTTTTTCTCTGGGTTCATTTTTATGTTAAAACTTACTTACCGTTTCGCTGGAAATCGCGGAAAACTAATTTTTTTTACCTTTGACCTCGAGTACATTTTTTCCATACTGATGGGGAACTTAAAACTTGTCTCGTATTGTAGGAAAGTAGATTGACGAACTTATCGCATTTGCTATGGTCGATCCGTTGGCGGTCTTTACTTGCCGGATTGCAAGTGAGCTAACGTGCTTTAGGTTTTGCAAAAGAAAACATTGTCATTACCAGGCACATCAAACTCCGGAATGACCCTGATGCCGAGATTTCTGGCGTATTCCACTACACTCTCTATATCCTCCTTCTTGTATACCATGGATTGATCGTAAGCACCTTGCCCACTGCAATAAAAAAAATACAATATACTTAAACATTGTGTTGTGTATGTTGGTGGGTGGGGGAACATGGGTATCAGTGGATCATTATTTTTTGTGCTGATGTTATGGATTGAGTTTCTTCTTTATTGACCAAGGTTTTTTATTGTAATATGCTAAGGCATTCCTAATCTTTGGGATACGTGCTTAAAATGACTATTTATAGGTTAGTGTCCTTTATATGATTGTTTTGTCTAGTGCAGGGAATTGACCTAATATGGCCCATGCACGGATTACAAAGAATCAGGGTTTGTGCTATAATGGATCAAATGGGGCACCCTGAATCACAAGTATTTAAAATTCAATAAAACTTGTTTTATTAAATGAATCTCTTTATCAGTTTAAAAAAGATATAATAATAAGTTATAGCTTCTGTTTTTAATCAGTCTATAAAGTTTCTAAATCACAAAATACTCTTAAAGATCAATTAATCTAGAAAGTAACTAAAGATAGATTTAATAACATAAAAAATATAGATTTCAAACTGCAAAAATTTTAATCTAGGTCACAGTAAATCAAAAATGAACAAATAAGGCATCCAAAAATAAATCAATATTAAATATGATGCGATCAATTTTTAATCTTATGGCCTATCTCAAAGTTTTGAACATGTTTAGAACAGAAAAGAAAACTAAAACTTAACGTAAATATATGTTTATAAAATCAACGTCGAAATAATATAGACCTTGAGTCCTTTTTGTGTTCCCAGTATACCCAGGTTTAGGCAATATCAATTTAATATCGAGCAATGTGACCGTGGCAAGATCTGGAACAACAGGCAGGTGAAATTTGTTTGAGTTATTGGCTGATTTCGAAGAAAACTGACCTCAGTCTCTCCACCCTTTTCTCCTATAACTTTTGTAATGTAATAAATATTTTTACTCTTCACTTTAAATAATACTAATACGAAGTCCCCTACTTTTGGCAATTTAATCAATGGAACAAATTTATCAGGGTTAATGACTAGAAACTCAGCTTCCTCTTCAAACACAGGTTCTTCTTCCGATTAGATGCTCATTTCTTTGTCTTCTTCACTGGAGCTATTATTTAAGACTTTTCTTTTCATAACAGCTTTAGACTGTATCTTAGTCTTTTTTCGCGTATATCTTCTGCTCTTTTTTCGATTTGGTCTTTTTCGGGTGTATCTATAGCAATCATGGTTTTACCTTTTCGTCTTGCTGCTCTACTACCTTTTCTAGGATCAGCTTTTGGTAAGCCACGAAATTTTAAAGGTCTAATGAATTTGCTAGCTTGTGCATTTGAGTCTATAAATGTACTAGAAGTTGGCGTTGGGCCATTAAATGCAGTGCAAGGTGGTTCTACAGGTAATTGTTTGACTGGTGTACAAGAAGCTGGTTCAGTTGATAGTTGATAAAAGAAAATATTTTCTGAAGGAGATATCAATGGCACTAGTTCGACGTCATTTAAGGTTTCAATATCTTTCGAAGCTGATTTGGCAAATTCTGCAGATGCTGTATTTTGAGGGTCGGCTAAAGACGATGTTTGGTCATGAACAATTGCCGATGATAGTTCTAAAAGCAGAATTGTTGGTGAAGGAGTTCTTGTTCTGTTTTCGTCATTGTCGTCAGTAAAAATATGTCTGTTGAAAAGGAAAATCCCTGTTTCGCGAAAGGCATTGCACGTGTTAGCCGGTGTTATTGCTTTCAAATGGGCATCTCTACAGACCCAGCAACTTCATAAATTGAGGATGTTTTCCCTGGATTGCGCATCATCCAGCTGTCAACAGCCTTGTTGTATGCAGTTTTTAATGGCCCAAAAACACCAACATCTAGAGGTTGCATTTTACCGGTTGAATGCGGTGGGACGGTAATAATTGTCACCACAAAGAAAATGGTCTTTGGCTAAATTTAGTGCTTCAATACAAATGTGCGACTCATGATTGTCCAGTATTAGAAGGCTAAGATTAATTTTACTTGAATTTGTATGAGTTATAAAATGATGTAATGTCTTTGCAAATAATTCTCCATTTATCCAGCCAGATTGTGTTGCGAGTCCTAAAGTGCCAAGTGGTGCGTCATTTATCATGTGTTGTTTAAAATGGACCCTTGGAAAGATCATTACGGGTAGCAGAGCATTACCCAGTGCGCTCACTATGTAACATGTAGTTACTAGTGTACCGCGCTCTGCACTGGTAACTTTGGAAACCTGTTTTTGGCCTTTGGGGGCGACTACTTTGGCTGATTTTTGAACTGTCATGGTGTTGGTTTCGTCTAAATTGAAAACCCTGGTTCCGTTGCCAAACACAATTTTTCTCGACATAACGTTTTCTAAACTGTCAAAAAACATTACTACGTTATGGCGGTTGAAAGACGTGGCACGGCTCAAACTGCAACCTTCAGGTGTTCTTAGGCTTAGATCAGGATGTCATTTCCTAAAGCCATAAAGCCATTCAATACCTGCCAGTTTGGTTTCATGCCATTTTTGTGGTACTTGATATTATTTAGCAACGCCATCTCGTATGCAAATACGTGGCATTTTAACCTGTAAAAAAAGTACTTTGAAGACCGAAGCTCTTTGGGGTACAATGGATCGTGATTCAACGAAACCCATAACAACATGATTTACTGTAACCCAAATACCAAAAACACAAATAATATTTTTTACATTAAATAATTTGCTTTTTTCCTTAACCTCAGTACGGTTCGATACGATTGAGAACATATATATAAAGTAAAAATGCATTCAATAAAAAAAATCCAAGTAACATTGAAGTAAGACAATTTTAAGTAGCACGTAATAAATTTTTTGCGTACTTACCTACTGATTGATGCGCTATCGCACGTCCTCCCGCTATGATGGAAAGATTGCGACTAGTTGGGCCGCGCGGGGTATGGGAGAGCGTTATTGAAACCATCGCGTGTATGTGTGGGTGCTATAGATACAGAACTTAGAGGTGTTCGTTATATTATATAGCTGATAAAATATTCTAATATATATTTATATTCATATCACCTATTATTTATTAAAACTGGCAAGCGTTATTTAATATTTATGTCATACGCGATTTTTGTCACCTGCTAACTTATGCTCTAAGAGGACTGCATAAGAACTATATTCAAATAAAGTCGTTTATAATTCTTGCGATGCGCTATTTTTGTCACCTGCCAAATTATGCTCCAAGAAGACTGCATAAGAACTAAATTCAAATAAAAGTCGTTTATAATTGATGCGATACGCTATTTTTGTCACCTGCCAAATTATGCCCTAAGGAGACTGCATAAGAACTATATTCAAATAAAAGTCCAGTTGTCATTGGAAATATAATAGGCAAAACAATATATTTTGTTTGGCTATTCAACGTTAGATTATTTTGTTTGTTTGAATAAATATTAAGTGAGATCGGATATAACGCGCTTGCGGCTCACTTGACTTCTTCATAATATGACGTATTTTAATTAGTATTGAACATTGATTATTGACTATCGTGCGTTTGTGAATGATTTTGAATTGATTGTTTGTTTATTGAAAAGTTTAAAAAGTTTTATAAAAGTTGTACCTAAATTTAGTTTTTTATCAGTATAGTGTAAATAGATATAGGTTGAGTATTTTCTGTATAAATAACTGCAAATAACTATTGTACATAAAATCAATGCACTTTGAAGTACGCCTGACAATTTAGTATTTACTGAGTAGAATAACTAACTGGAAGATTAAATTTAAATTGCATAAATTAAATCAATAAATAATAAGTAGATATTTATATTTTATCATAAATCATAATTTCAGTCAGACAGTCCTAAGCCCGTATAAAAAATACGAAGGAAATTCAATTTTTTTTAATAAGTATGTACATTATTAGTAAGCACTTTTAAAAGCTCACACAACAATAATGTATAGAATAATACTGAACAGCGAACGATACATCAACATTGTGTAACGAATAGCAACGATAATCAAACGCGTCATAAATATGCCATAACGAAGTGTACTAATATATTATAGAGTAAAAAATAATAGGCGTTTTAAAAAAAGCGTATCGTTATAACGCGATTTCAATATATAGCCGTTACGAACACCTCCAACAGAACTATATTAAATGATTCACTGTTCCCCGTGATCCACTGATACCCATGTTCCCCTACAGTGAATTGAGCGAAGGATAATTATGGACCCAGTATGCGAACAAAACCAACGATATATGGGTAATGTGTCGGTACGGAAAGCAAATATAACTTCTAAACATTCCAAATTCATTCAAACATATCTTTGTAAAATTTTGTTACCGAGTACCTACATAATGAACAAAAAACACAATAAAAAAAAGATTAAAATCTTTAGACTTTAACAGAAATTCCGCAGTTGTTGTAAAGATAATAAACAAATCAATTCCTAGTATTTGGCATTTGCCATTTTATTACCTGCATGTATGCACTGGCATTACTATTGAATACCTGTTGCACCTGGGCATAAAATGTAGGTTAAATTGTTGTACATAATAATAATAATAAACTTTATTAGCAACATAATACATACAGTAACAATACATTTACAATATTTTCCCTCTAAATGTAAGTAATTAAGTAATTGCATATTAAATTGATTCCAATCGATTACATAATATATGCATTGTCATTAAATTACAATAAATTTTAATATTATACAAGCTTATCATATTATATATTATATGACTACATTGTAATTTTCAATGTATCGCCACACTAGTTGGAGACTATCGTGGGATCAATAAAAAAAAGCTACGTTTAAAAAAACCGACTTCAAAAACTGAAAAGTATCAAATAACTAAAACTTTGATTTAATACACACTTATGCAACCTTAATATTAATAAAATACTATTATTTAAATGTGCTACCTATTGATAGGTTTTAAGTCGGTGCCAAGCCCTAAACAAAATTAAACAACAATTAAAACAGAACTTAATATTATAATCACCTTACTAACTGTAATTATTAAGGTTGTCTGGCCACGCGTGTCTGTCCGCTTGGGTTGATTTGTTCTAGACGAAGCTATCCCGCTCAAAGTCACGTGTAGCGAGTGTAAGTACCTACTATTACATTTGGCTTGGCACCAATACCAATAATTATAATATATAATCAACCTGAATGAAAACTCCTAAAAAAGTCGTACACAAAAAACAATTATATCATCGAGGTAAACAAAAATTTTCATAAAATAAAAACTACTGGGCCAAACTATGTTATTATGGGACCAAATGGCATCTATTTTGCATCGAACTATGAAAAATTACGTAAATCGGATACATAAAAAAAATACCGAACGAATTGATAACCTCCCCCTTTTTGAAGTCGGTTAAAAAAAGGTACGAATACCAATAAATCGTTAACTCAGCAGTCATCATTTGGCATTGAGATGTCTAATTTATCAATACAAACATTTGTAATAAATGACTATGTTTATAAGCGTAAAATATACAACAGATTAGGTACCCCACAGGGGATATATAAAACCAAAGTATAATGCATTTATTTTCACAACTTTGATGTGTTATACAAAAATTTTAATGACATGTGGATGGGATGTAATATAAATGAGTTTTCACACCTTTGGTTGTGTGGGTACTCAAAAATATACATTATAAGTACACATACGCATTAGCCTAGTGCACGAGGTGGCATAATTCTATGACCTAAGACAGAGGGGTAAGTATTATGTTTCAATAATATTCGTATCACCACAAGCGCACACGGCACAGTCAACATTGCCAAATACAATTCTCGCCATCTGAATGTATGGCGTCCCTCCACAGTACTGATTTCAGGGACCTTCGTTACGCTGCGTTTCAATGCGGTGAAAACGAAATGCTTACTTTATGAAGGCACGCCTGTCGTAGAAGCCAGCGATGCTACTATGACTCCTTGGTACTGCAAGGTTAACCTCACGGACGTTTGTCCTCCACTCGCCTTTTATTCAATTAAATTACCTCAATTCAGGAAATCTTTCACTCTGGTACGGAAAGCTCTGGTCATCTACAATGTGCCAGTGGAACACGTTCATCTTATTCATGGCCATCGCGTCCAACATCCTCAGGATGGTGCTCATAGAGATGTAGTGTCGGGAGGTGTCCAGCAGCAGACCCCTGTGAGAGTAACGCGGGTAGTCCGATATTTGTGTTTTGTTCACGCGCAGTTCCTGACAAATACCAAATACAAATTATATTATTAAGTGCCGCACAACTGAAGACGCCAAACGACATGGGTCTGCCAACATAACGAAAATAAGTTATTACGTCATTTTGACAACAATATATTAGTCACCCATTATTTTATTAGCGACGGCGCCTTTCATACCAAACACATATTAGGATCCATGTACACCACGGCTGAAAAAGACCCTGCGATATTTACCCCTCCAGCCGGCATCATATACAATAAAGCAGCCAGGATATCAACTGAAGCAATTAATACATACAGGCACATTTAGCGAACCGCCAGCAAATGCGGTTACACTTATTCCTCTCGACGTATGCAACAGAAGATCAGCAACAAATTGGGCTTGGAAATTTGGCCTACTTTGTGAAATCCCTCGCGTGATGCAATTTTTTTATGCATAGCTACTTTTTATTAATATGTTTCCTTTTAATGATACATCATGCGGATTTAATTTTTTTTTAAGTTTATTAACGGATAATCAACAAAAACCGAAAATTTGCGATGAAATAATTAACTCTGATGCATTACTTTAATACTACAATTCGGAATACCGCAGTGTGTATTAGGACCAACTTTATTTTTAAAATACATAAATGATTTAACTTTAAACTAAAGTACGGAAGGGTATTTTCCTACGCCAACGACACTGCGTTACTCTTTCATTGGAATAGTGGGCCAGAAGTATTTTTACAGAAGATTAAATCTCTTATCACTTAATTTAACTAAAACAAATAATATTACTTTTGCCTTTCGAAAATTTAGATAACCCAATAATAGCATGAGAATAACGAAAATAGAAAGAATAAATACCACAAAGTACTTGGTTGTAATATTAGCTGAAAGGAGCTGAATAAGTGCACGTAGTCCCTTAGTCGAAATATGTTGCTAACAGAGCTTGGAAAATAATATAGATATTTAAACGCCTTCTACTTGTAAGTACCTATGTTATTAAGCGCTTCTCACTTATATTTATAGAAAAAAACTACGTTAAAAACCGACTTCAAAAACGAAAAGTATAAAAAATAAATTAATACACCTCTTATGCAAATCATTAATAAAATACTATTACTTGTATGTGCACAGGACAGCTATTGATAGGGTTTAAGTCGGTGCCTACCCGCTTGGGCTGTTTGGTTCTAGACGAAGCTGTCCCGCTCAGTCTCGCATGGCGAGTGTAGGTACCTGCTATTTTTTACATTTGGTTTTTCACCGATTTCAATTTCGTTCATTTTAATAAAATAACATAATACAATAATCAGTCCTTAAACTGGAAAAAAAAACAAACAATAAATGTTATATTAAAATAATCGCCTATGTCACAAGATGACCACGCGAATCGAGCGTCCTCTGTGACATAAAAGATCAGAAGCCACTAGAAAGAAAAGAACATAAAAGATCCCAAAATTTACGCGCCAGGCGTGTGTCCGCACTTCCGGAAAGACATTTAGGAAAAGCCGCACAGTAATGATTTCCTTTTCTGTGGTTAGCACTGAATGTGTCGGCAAAAGCTGCAGAACTCAGTCTGTTCGATAAGTTACAGATTACTCATTACATTGTAAGTTACTATCAATAGTAATTCCAAGAAAAACATTCTAATTTAATGGTTGAAAGAATTGTTTCAAATTGCTCAGTAATATTTTCTGACAATCTCCAAGTGTATTTGTTAATTTATGACTACTTTGTAATAAATCCTATTAATATTATAAATGTGAAAGTTTGTATGTCTGGATGTATGTTTGAACTTCTTTAACGCAAAACCAACTTTTTCTACCAGTGGGAGGCTCCTTTGCACAGGATGCCGGCTAGATTATGGGAACAACAACGGGAAGGGCGCCGTAGCTAGTGAAATTACTGGGCAAATGAGACTTAACATCTTGTCTCAAGGTGACGAGCGCAGTTGTAGTGCCGCTCAGAATTTTTGGAGGTTTCAAGAATCCTGAGCGGCACTGCATTGTAATGGGCAGGGCATATCAATTACCATCAGCTGAACGTCCTGCTCGTCTTGTCCCTTATTTTCATTAAAAAAAAAAACTACTGATTGGATTTTGATGAAACTTTACAATAATATAGCTTACATACCAGAATAACACATAGGCTATTTATTATTTATGGAGGTGTTCGTAACGGCTATATATTGAAATAGCGTTATAACGATACGCTATTTTTAAAACGCCTGCTATTTTTTACGCTATAATATATTAGTACACTTCGTTATGACTTATGACGCGTTTGGTTATCGTTACTATTCGTTACAGAATGTTGAATAAAATATAAATATCTGCTTATTATTTATTGATTTTATTTATGCAATTTAAATTAAATCTTAATTTATATTAATTCAGGTGTACTTCAAAGTGCATTGATTTTATGTACAATAGTTATTTGCAGTTATTTATACAGAAAATACTCAACCTATATCTATTTACACTATACTGATAAAAAACTAAATTTAGGTACAGCTTTTATAAAACTTTTTAAACTATTCTATAAAACAAACAATCAATTCAAAAACGCACGATAATCAATAATCAATGTTCAATACTAATTAAAATACGTCATACGAAGTCAAGTGAGCCGCAAACGCGTTATATCCGATCTGACTTAATATTTATTCAAACAATCAAAATAATCTTACGTTGGATAGCCGAACATATTATATTCGGTGGTCTATTATATTTCCAATGACAACTGGACTTTATTTGAATAAAGTTCTTATGCAGTCGTCTTAGAGCACAGATTTGATACTTATTCGACCAAAAAATAATCTAACGCGTTGCATAGCCGAACAAAATATATTCTTTTGCCTAATATATTTCCAATTACAACTGGACTTTTATTTGAATATAGTTCTTATGCAGTCTTCTTAGAGCATAATTTGGCAGGTGACAAAAATAGCGTATCGCATCAATTATAAACGATTTTCATTTGAATTTAGTTCTTATGCAGTCCTCTTAGAGAGAAATATTAAATAACGCTTGCCAGTTTTAATAAATAATAGGTGATATGATTATAAATATATATTAGAATATTTTATCAGCTATCTAATATAACGAACACCTCTAAATTTATTATAGAGATAAGTCTCCTAGAGTATTGTTCAATGATTTGGTCTCCAATTTATAATGTTCACCGTGATAGAACAGAGTCGTTTCCGCGGCTTGTAAAAAAAAGAACTCTTTTCTTTGCATCAAGTTGGATACTCGACGTAAAATTCCCGAATACTCTGAGCGTTTACATAAATATAACTGGCATAGTCTTGAAGCGCGAAAATGGGTATCTGATATGTGTCTTAACAATATGAATTGTGATACGATATGTGCTTATTCGATGCCTATTTTCGATCTTTTCTTCAAATAATAATGTGTCATTTAACACCTCATTACTTAGACAAATACGGAGCACCTACCGCCGGTGGCCCGTGTTGCGCAATGACCCAATTATGAGAATTTATAGAGAAGTAGCTGACCTGGCAAACGTTGTTTTGCCATATAAATTATATATGTAAACCTTCCTTGAGCTTCAACAAATCTATTACAAAAGATTTAATTGAGATCGGTCGAATAGTTTAGGAGTTATAAGGGAACATACAAACATACATTTTTTTATATAATATATAGATTAATGAAGTGTGTGAGCTGATATTGATATTTTCCTTAGAAATATACATTTGTAAAAAGAATACTCTTTCAAAAATTAACACGTTTACGTTTCATAATTGATTTTTAATTCATGAATGATACACTTAGATTACATCATATTAATATATATATATTTCTTTTATGCGTCTGTTGTAACTGAACTCCTCCTAAACGGCTCGACCGATTTTTCAAATTTAAGACGTGTGTACAGGACAACGTCTGTCGGGTCCACTAGTTATGTATAAATTCTGTTGTATTCACTTTTCTTTTTAACTGTATTTAGTGAATGCTGTGTACAATATTATTTGGCTCTCAAGATCACATAAATTATCCTGTATATGTTATTAGATGATAGTTTTATCCTGTTATTGTTATTAATCTGTTATTGTACCTAATCGTTAATAAACATAATACATATGTATGGTTTCGAATCAAAAATACAAACTGTATAAAAGTGAAACGAAGGTTATGAAAAAGAACACCTTTATTTCCATCATAATGTTCAAAATTGAGTTTTATTTAATTAGTAGGTAGGTACCTACCTATTATTTTAATATAAATATGCGTACCTACTATATGGGCTGCAAATGGCAGTAGGTAAGCATCTTATACGATACAACTTTTTACAACAACCCTTGCTATAAGTGACTAGATGTCGATACAGCGTTGTAGGTATATAGCTGCGAAACAAAAGGGTTGGTCTACTATTAGGTATATTTGTATAATATTATTTATAATAATATACCAAATTACAATGGGGCCCCCATATTGAAGGATTGGCGAACAGACTTAGTTCTGCAGCATACGCGGTTAAAAAAATTAGACAATTAACTGACATAGATACGGCGCGACTAGTATACTTTAGTTATTTCCATAGTATTATGTCCTATGGTATATTGCTATGGGGCAACGCTGCTGATATTAATACAATATTTGTGCAGCAGAAGAGGACTATTCGCGCTATTTATAACCCCTAGGTTATAAAATTTTGCTCTCAAAGCAAAAGCAAAATTCAAAGAAATTAACATCTTGACTGTTGCTTCTCAATATATTTTTGATAATGTAATGTATGTTCATAGGCACATAAGTGAATTTGCCAGAAACTGTCATAACCATAACGTTAACACCAGGAACAGACATAAACTGTTGATGCCTACTACTCGGCTAAGTCGAGTTAGTAAGTCTTTTGTGCGGCGATGTATATGCTTTTACAACACGATCCCGTAAAATGTTCAAAACTAAAGTATTACGTTATTCAAAAAAATTGTTAAAAAACGTTTGTGTGGTAAAGGTTACTATAACATAAATGACTTTCTTAATGATACCACACATTGGGATTGGAGTGACCGCCCTCAGGCTATTAAATAATAAGTTTAATTGTACAATATTACTTTGTAAACATATTTATTCGATGAAAAAAAAAAAGCCCGCTGAGTTGGTTGCGCCCATTCTTCTCAGGTCTGAGGCATTCATTTTGGAATGGGTGGTAGTTTTTTGACTTTCAATAAGTGATGTCACATGCTATTTTGCACAAATATTTGAATTTTGAATTTAAATATAATATGGAGAAGAACTATAGATACATCTGGGATGGTTATCTAGCTTCTTGACTATTCTCAATCTCAGTAAACACTTATTGTCTGAATGATTTAATTATTCTAAAAATGTATTTATTATTCTTACTAGTAGGTAACTGATTTCGAATAGGTATGTGGATATATGGCCTGCAACTAGGACTGCCATCACCTAAATTACGGACCCCGGACTCAAAAGTCAAAAACCTTAGCCGGACGCACGTGAAAAAAAAAACATCTTTTTATCATAAAACTTATTTTAAATTTATAGAAAATCAGTTTAATGTCAACAATGCAAATGAAACGCTTAATTAACTAATCTCAATAATATTGTAATATTCCTCGTTTGCTCACGAGTGAAACAACAGCTAAACTTTACTATGTAGCACTATACCCGAAGACGTCCGCACGCAACCATTAGCCGATGAGAACTCCTTTCGCTGTAGATATTATTGATTAGTCTATACTGTTACTCAACATTAAACGGTTAATGTCATGATAGTGACAATTGTTAACACATACTCAGTTCAGACTAGATGTCAATACTCTACAAATATAATATCTACCTTGTATCTGAGAGGTTTTATGGTAAGTTACCAGTATGTTTACCAGTGTTAACAAAAATATTAATTTTTCACACAAACATTTAAAAAAATATATAATTTCTCTACTCTAGTAGGTACTAAGTAAATTTAAAAGATTTCTTAGTTCTATTACTTATTTTGATATTTTACAGTCTTCCCAATGTTTGCTAAAATGTCTTTCTTTTCAAACAGTAATTTGTAATAGTCCAAACTAATCAGGTCCTTGAAATTATATTTAACTTTGATTAGAGAAAAAACCCTGTGAATGTTTAGAGGGTTTCTTTTCTTTATCCATTGCTGCGTGACTAACGAAAAAACCCTTTCCACGTTTGCGGTGGTATACAAAAAAGTACTGCGCAATCTTAAGCAATTCTCCATATAAATGGGCATTAAGAGTTTAAAAAAAATACAGTACATACCTTCCGTGCGCGCGAACTGTGATCTAAAGAAAACCGAATCGAACTCGGCTCTCTGTTTTACTGGGCAGTAAGGCACACACAGAACAGTTTGTAAGGCACGACGGTGCGGGGATGATTAATTTAATGCAAATCATTCAATTAAACGGAACTCCCTTAGCACAAATATAATCAGGTTGCACCCTTTCACCCGGACACTATTTAACAACCCCTCCCGGACAAACAAGGACAAATCCGGAGAAACCCGGACGGATGGCAGCCCTACCTGCAACGAACAAGAGAATCTTTTGCATACAGTTTGCGTCTTACATTATTATTATAAAATACTTACGTTACGATCATCTGTTAAGTAAAACAACTGTGCGAATGTCTCAAGCCCTCGAATGGCGCCCCATATTGAAGAGCTTCTCAAAACTGATGTGGCTGATACGTTCAAATTATCTGAAAATAATTACAATAAGGATTAGCTAATAGAATATACTACATCGGTAAATATTTTGTTTTAAAGGATATTCAATGAGTACCAGTGAGAGGCTCCTTCGCACAGGATGCAGGCTAGATTATGGGTACCAAAACAGTAATGTGTAAACATTACTGTGTTTCGGTCTGAAAGGCGCCGTAGCTAGTGAAACAACTGGGCAAATGAGACTTAACATCTTACGTCTCAAGGTGACGAGCGCAATTGTAGTGCCACTCGGAATTTTTGTGTTTTCCATGAATCCTGAGCGGCACTGCATCGTAATGGGCAGAGTGTATCAATTACCATCAGCTGAACGTGCTGCCCGTCTCGTCCCTTATTTTCATAAAAAAATCTGTCCCATGTAAATCTTGAATAATTTAGAAGTTAATAAAATTTCGATGAGGATAATATTGTTCATAGAGATTTTTGAAGTGAAAATTCTTTAGAATGGTTGTGATTTCAAACCGGATGCAACGGAAAAAACGACAGGCTTACCATTTTTGTATTTGTGTCTTTTAAGACACAAATACGAAAATGTGTACGATGAAGCCGGCAAAGAATGAGACAGAAATATGCATACTATTTTATTTTTATGTATGACGCGAGTCGGTATACCTTAATATATTCTTATGTCATACGCACGACTTATAACTGCATAGACACCAGGAGAACATAAATATGGTAGCGGTGTAAGTAATGTCTTTCATAGCGGTTGAAATCATGTGTCATCGTAGCAACATGTACCAGGACTTCATATGCAGTTTAGAGGTTGATGCACAATGCAGGTTTCACTTCTGACATGTGTACTTTGTACACACGCAATTTTTTTTTATATAATATGTGGAAATTCCTCGGTCATTATTAGAATTCATACACACAATATTGGCTCATTAATATTTGCATTACTTTTCTAGTTGTTGTCGGTGTAATTATTGCGATTAATTAATTTATTTCTCGACTCCTTTTAAACAACGTTACATTAAAATTATCCCACAAAATTTTAATCATAAAAAGCTAGCTGATTCCTCGATGTTTCTTACATAGATTTTTTCTTGACATTTCATTAATAAGTATTAAGGCAGCGTTTTGAAATAGTTTAAGAGTCCTACTTTGAAGAAAACCGACTGTTATTAAGGATCTTCTAACTATTTTACATCGCTAGACATTATGTTTGCTACTTAAAATCTAGTGTTGTACACAGATGAGTAAAAAATACGGAATCCGTGTCACCTTACATAACAGTGAAGCACCAAAACAAGCCGGTAAACGTGTAAATACATAGCCCCACGCATACACTTACACTAATACAAGCCGATCAGCCGCCATTAAGAGATTTGCCATCGTCTATGACAGATCTGTTTGCGTCGCAATAGAATATATTAAAAATGTCGTCGTGCGTTGTGAAAAAGTGTAAAAACAATAATATAAAAGTACTTGTGGATGTATGAGTATTTAAGGGAGAAAAAATTGTGCAACTGGTATACCCTGTAACAGCACACATACTACCATAAAGGTGCTTCACTTGCTAATACCACGGCACGAAGTCCTTCTTGTTTTATTAGTCCGTGGTATTGTACAGGTGGCGCAGAATGAGCTATATGGTTTAAATGGTTTATAACTTTTCTAACTTACTTAACTAACTTCTTTATGCGATTATTATTTTTTTTTTTTAAAAATACAGTATATTATTGGGAATTTTTTTTCAATTAACTTTGAAAAATGATGTCCTGTAAGTGATGTCCATTTTCTGCATATTTTTCACAACTTTTCGCAAAAATTCGGGTGTAATGGCCATGATTTCATTTTGAATGTTGGTTTTTAGTTGGAGTATGGTTCTTTCTTGCATTTCATGCGTTCAAACCATATAGCTCAGTCCGCGCATCTCGATATAATCAGCTATCACGTAGGCCTTAAGTGTGTGGTCGTTAAATCAAACAAACCTCGCCTAGTTCGAATACTATCAAGATAAAGTTCTTGACCTTTTATTATTAATGTATCAATGAAAGTGTTGTTATCACTTTCAAGAACTACTTCAAATATTACACACATTTAATACTTGTAATTTAATAATTGCAAATGTTTATTTGGGCTGAATAATAATTATTAACACGTCTTTAAAATACCCTATTCCTACTAACATGCGTGCATACATTTTATGGTTAACGATTTAGTTTGTGAAGGCGAAAATTCAGATTCTGATTTTCAGCATTCATCAGTATTTAGTATAATTCACCAATGGGAGGTTTATATGCATAGGTAAGCTACTCGCCTAGGTGCGCATCCCGAGGTTGGGATGGGTATTATTCTGGGGGAGGTTTTTCCCCCTTTCAACTGACACCCCTCTCACCCCGCGGAGAACCGTGGTTTTTTCTATTATTTTGCCTGCCTTTACTTTTTGTTTTTTTTTCGTTATTTATTATCTATAATGAATATATTTTTATCACTGCTCTGTGATATAAACTTATCAGTGGACCACGACTTCCAACTGGAACTAATCTGCGATAACCCTAAAGAAATTTGTTATGTTTTGAAGTGATAACCCTCACTTTTTAAAACTGAAAACCAAATTTTATGAACGATGCGGGACTCGGAAATAAAGAGGGTTATCACTTTAAAAACATACCAAATTGTTAAGATTTGCAAGAGCGGCATCTCAAGTCAATTTCCTAATATGCAAATAAAAAGGTTGAGCAGGTCAACTGTAAAGTAGATCCTGTAGATGAAGCTACAACCTGAGAGTTGAACAAAGCATTTTATAACGATACGACACTCGAACGGTTAGCTCAGTTAGAAATAGCGATCGCACGGAACGCGAAAAGTCGCGAGTTCAGTTTTATTTGTGTAATTCAAGTCCTCGAGTGTTTTATAAAAGCCGGAGGCGCAGAGCTAAAGGCAGCCCCTAGGCGACCATAGATCTTCGTGCCTAGTTATGTAAGGGCGGAGGGGCTGCTGTTCCCGCAGCGCCGGAGACGCGCAGACCCAAATTAGTCTCAAAACAATACTTATTATAAATGACCATTGTTCAAAGGCAATCCGCAGATAGATTGCACATCCTTTTCAAAAGTAACTTAACATAACCTCAATTCAAAAAAAACATTGCGTGCGTACAAAGTACACATGTCAGAAGTGAAACCTGCATGGTGCATGAACCTCTAAACTGCACATGAATTCCTGGTACGTGTTGCTAGGATGACACATGATTTCAACCGCTATGAAAGACATTCCTACCACCACTAATATATATAATAATATTGTTGTTGTGTTATAAGTTCTCCTGTTGTCTATGTAGTAATACGTCGTGCGCTTGGAGTCAGAATATATTAAGGTATACTCGCGCCATACTTAAGACAATCTCTTCTTTAACTATGATCGCCTGGTACCAAAACATTGTATTATGCTTCCTATCTCATTATCTCCCATGTTAAATATTATAAATTGATGTGACTGCTCTTTTTACTGTCGCTTTTTCGTTTCATCGTCTTTCAAATCACAACGATGATAAAGAAGTTTTCATTTCAATAGTATGCATATTTCTGTCTGTATTTGCCGGCTTCATCCTACACATTTTTGTATTTGTGTCTCTTACCTGTTGTTTTTTCCGTTGCATCCGGTTTGAAATCACAACGATTCTAAAGAAGTTTCACTTCAAAAGTTCAATAAAAATCAAACTGCTCCTCTGCGAGCTTTGGTGGTTGAAGGGAGGACTATATATCACTCCTCGTCACCCCCTCAACCCTTAATAAATTTATTAATCCTTCAGGATACGAATTTCTAATGCAGACACGCAGCGGCTTGGTATATGATAAACAGATGGTAATTCGGGGATATAGATTGTAGTTAAGTAAAAAAAAAATATCCCAGCCGGTGAAATATACATTTTTATGATTATTATTTTATAGCAAACACTACACAACACACACACACACACACAAGCTTAGAACAGTTTGGTATGATTTAGTAAGTCATAATATTATTAACCGCATGATATTTACCACAGAAACATTTCCTAATAATTCTTTTGAATATTCCAACTAT
>CATIXQ010000010.1:16435536-16454578 GCA_949711755.1 Leptidea juvernica
CTTTTTACGCCCCGGGGCAGCACAGGGCAAAAGTAGTATTTATCAGAACGGCGGACGTGAACAGCGCAAAATATGGTGTATTTCAGGATATATAACTGCGTGAACATTAACACAACCTACAACAGTACCAATCAAAATAGTTATGACCTTTCGTCTTGTTTTAACAAAATTGTTGGTTTTTGGAATAAAATATTAAGTGGTAATTTTTACTATGGGATGCAAACAAGTCATGCAAGCAAACACAGTCGTCGCAACGAATTAATATAACATTTACTATAATTATGTGGGTTCCTTTTTAATTACTCGTTTATATTTCTATGATTGAAACCGGTTTTTTTTCGTTGACGTAGTTCTAAGCACCCTGAGACTAAATATGGAATGTCTGAGACCCCATGCTAATATTTTTTATTTTGACTGACTTACAGCTCTCATCCATTTCAAAGTGCGGATACTCTTCGCAGGGCGCCGTGAGCTCCACATCCAGACCGGCCAGTCGACCCTGGTAGCTGCTGCTTCTGTGTGCACTCTTCTTCTTCCGCCGGGGCTCGAGTGACCGTCGAACACCATTCTTACTCTTTATTATATAAGAGTATCGCTCAATCGCTTTGGCCAGGATCGTGCAGTTGTGACCCGTCACCTGTTACAATGATACTTTATAGTGGGATAATTGTTTGGATGCGGGGATTCTTAGTAGTTTTTCGATACACATTTGTACATTGTTTTAACTTTAAAACGTCTAGTGATCTAGACCTAGGGTAGAGAACCAATTGCGAGTAGTTTATAGAGATATATTGATCTACCCTCTACAGATGACAGGCCCCATAATTAAACCACGTTCGCACTGACAGGTGGATTGCTTAGCGCCTAGAGCCTACCCAGTCACCTAGCAACTAGCTTAGTAAAACGAACGTTGTTTGTTGGAAACGAATGTTCGCAACCCGGCTTACTGCACACTTAGCACCTCCGCTAGTCGCTTCAAGTAAATACAGGATGTTAAAACAATCGATCGAAACAATTTCCTATCTTTCCCGCGCCATAAAAATAATAGGGAAGTCCCAGGCCTAAGAGGCAACTAAGAGTATTTACCAGTGGGAGGCTTCTTTGCATATGGTACCACAGCGGCGCCTTTTTCTGCCGTGAAATAGTAATGTGTAAGCATTATTGTGTTTCAGTCTGAAGGTAGTCGCCGTCGCTCGAACGGTTAGCTCAGTTGGTTAGAGCACTGGCACGGAACGCCAGAGGTCGTGGGTTCGAGTCACGCATTGTTCATAAAAAAAATTCTTTCAAATTTTATTTGTGTAACAGAGTATGCGAATTTGAAGCTTTCTAGGAAGGTTTATGCGCTTTTTTTGTAGGTACACATGTGGTATCGTCCTGGAAACACCGCACAAGGAAGCTCATTCCACAGCTGTGTAGTATGTGGATGAATGCTCTTGCAGAGGAACGCCAGGCATCCAGTCACAGAAAATATAGAAATAAAGAAAATATTGAAGTATCACGAAACTCAAATAATTCTAAATATCCATATTAATCCTAATTATTAGGGCCAAATTTTTAGTTAACTTTGCGGAACTCACGACTGATCTTTTACAAACAATTAATTTTATGATTTATTTAACATCAAATTAAAATACATGAGCTATGGCATAGTTCTATGCACAGACTGTCTTTTTTATTCACCTAACCCGTAGGTTATTCCAAGAGACATAATATTATGTATATTGATACTGAGAAACCGCGCCCCCCGTGGGTACATCTGCAATCTGCATGCCAGACGCATAGTCAGCACATTATTGTGAACGTACCGCGATTATACGCGAAGGTAAGCAGCTAAGGAACTATATCCTTGGGTATATTTTGTTTAATAACAGTATTAAATATATTATAGTTTTTAATAATTTATTGTATCTAGTATTTAGTTTATATGGAAGATATCGTCCATTGCGTTTCGTACTTAGTATAGTTATTAGTAATTTAATTTTTTACTTATTAAGTTTTATTTTAATAAAATATGTATATTTTTTAATTTTGTTGATGCGTTTATCTTTAACCAACTTCAAAAAAAGGAGGAGTTATTATGTTTGTTACCTCAAAACTTTCGACTGGGTGAACCGATTTTGATGATACTTTTTTTTATTTGAAAACTGGTGCTTCCCGTGTGATCACAATGGCATCCATGAGAAAATCATAAATGTCTTTAATTTTCTATACGTATGCCAACCGATTTCGATGATTCTTTATTGGAAAGGATATACTTCAAAGGTAGTATGGTGAGAGTTTGGTTAAGTGTTCATTACGGAATCCATGACAAAGTAACGGAACTCTTCAATTCTTAGGAGCAAATTAAGGATATTCGGCCGAATTTTTTTTATGCTATTAATCCCAATTAAATATCCATTTAAGTCATCTACCATAAATTGTCGTAGTCGAATATGAGTCGAGATGATCAATCTCCTTAACGACTTACAGTAAGAGTGCGATCTGTGGCAGAATTTCTGTCTGTAATCAAATTGCAAAGCGCTTACGTTCATTGCTGCATTGAAAAATTTAGTATATCTACACATGTTTCGACAAATTGTAAGTTTCCTACAAATGACTTCAAATTCACTAAAACCAAATTTTATTTTTTTACAAAATAACCAACTTCAAATAGACTATTCCAAAACAATAGATATAATATACTCTAAAAAGTATAAAAATAATTGCGTATATTTATACAATCTAATTAGTTAATCCTAATTCTAGAGACGATTATTGTCATTTTTGGAGTCGGTGTCCTTCCGCCGCGACGAATTATTTTAATTAGGTAATTAGATTGTATAAAAATACGCAATTATTTTTATACTTTTTAGTGTATATTATGTCTATTGTTTTGGAATAGTGTATTTGAAGTTGGTTGTTTTTTAAAAAAAAATATATTTACCTTTATATTATTTGATTCTTTATTGCATATTTATTTATGTCTCGCGTCTAATGACCGAATACAAGAATATTAAAAAAAAATTTTGGGGTAAATTTCTGAAATTTATTTTGACTCATTTTCAGGTAAAATTTTCTATTGGAAATAAATTTCAGTATTTTTTAAATTTTAATCAATAAATAAAAATTGTTTTAGGTAATTTTAATCAATAAATAAAAATTGTTTTAGGTATAGGGTGCCTACTTTAAAATAATGAAGAAAGTAGAAAAATTATTCTCGTCGCGGTGGTTTAACTTACTGATTTCTATGTACTTATTTAATATTCATCTATATATATAAAAATGAATTGCTGTTTGTTAGTCTCGCTAAAACTCGAGAACGGCTGGACCGATTTGGCCAATTTAGGTCTTGAATTATTTGTGGAAGTCCAGGGAAGGTTTAAAAGGTGAATAAATAGGAAAATGCTGCTAAATTAAATAAAAACAACGAATTTGTTTTTCCTTTAATGTGTCCATACATAATTTCTATGAGAGAATTTATTGACGCACGGTTTGACAGTTCTGCTGTGAAACAATTTCATTACGACAGCAGGGTGCATATTTTACGAAGTAATTTTTGATGTTATGATATATTATTATTGACAAATTCATATAAAAACATTATTTTATTTATTATATACAGAACAACGTCTGTCGGGTCAGCTAGTTCTAAAATAATACTCTGCGCACCATGTCATCCGTTTAGATTATCTGATGAACAATCGATGAATGTTAAAACTAAACAGAAGTTAATTTTATATTGTATGTTGATAAAATAATAGGTACTGTTTTGATTGTAGCGTCACACTTTTACCCGACACTATGCATCATTGCAAGATACAAAGAAAATCAATAACTTCGCCAATTATGATTTTAGGGCAATGTAAATCTGTGTTAATTCGAATTATATTAAGATATTATTTTATTTCACAGTATAGCTATGTGAGATTGTATAATTACCTATAAAATTAACTAATTTATGTGCCAATCATTAACAGAATATTATTCAATTATATTTTTTATTAACAACATTAGCATGGTTCTAACTTCCAAGTAAGTAATAGGTATTCAATAAATAATATAGGTAACTCGAAAAATATTAAATTTATCGATATTATTTTTATGTTTTTTAGGTAATATCTTAAATTATTATTAATAAACATGTTTTAATGTTATACCTATTGCTATACATACTATTTATTTTTCGATATTGAGTAAGAATTAATTGGTAATTTAAAATTTATACCATTTATATTAACAGAATAAAAACTCACCTTCACACTGAAATGCGAGGGGTTAAATTTATAAAAGGCGGTGTCCTTGATTTCTTCTTGGGGCTTAGGCCACACTTCCCCCTTGGTCGGGGGGAATCTTGGTCCAGGATTGACAATCGACATACATAATCCACTCGTGATAAATATAAATACGAGCAATAGATAATACATCGTAAGCAACTGTAGCCTAGCGCGTCTCCGATCACACTGTGTGAGTTATCATTTTTCGCCTGGTGCGTGCGGTATTCATCACAATAATTTATTAATATTATTATTGTGAGATGTTTAGTAATCATTTTAGATTATTGAGAGCATGCGATACAATTGATAATATGACCTGAGTGACATTATTGATATCAAAAAGATTGCGTTGACTGATGTTGCGTGTTAACTGCCGGACCAAAGTTGATATCTATGCTTTATAGAAAAAATAGGTTTAAAGACTTTTGGGATTAGCCAGAGTTCTGTGTTTGAGTCTCCTTCCGAGACGCCCCACGCCTGTGAGCTACACTTTGAGCGTTGTAAAAGCCTTTAGGGCTATCAGCATAGAGGAGCTTTTTAGTCGGTATGTACACCGCCCCCGTTTCGGGGTCTTCAATACGTAAGTGAGTAAGTATATCTTTATTTGGAACAAACACTACAAATACACGTGAATATTTAAAAAATATAATAACAAATAATATGAAAAAACTTATCAAAAGAATTACTATAATCTGCCTAATCTAATTAAAACTAACATACATTAAAAAATAAAGTAAGGCTTATTCTATATCAACATAATAAGGTGGTGTTTGCAGTGTTTTGTCCCAAAACGGTTTGATACTCCGCATGTTAGTTGGGTATAACCGCAGGGTATAACCCAACACTGATTGACCTTCAAGAAGTCGGCCGTCGCAATTACAACCACAAGTGCTAAATTATAGTATTCAAAAGTGTTTTATCGTCCTCTCCAAAAAAAACAGAGTTCTGTCGGTAGGTATTTTAACTTTTAGGAAATAATTTTCTCCTTATTTGGATATTAGTGTATCAATGGGATGTCGTATAAAGGTTCAATAAGTACCTAAGTTGTAGTTCTATTCGCTGTAGTCACTACAAACTATACAAAAAAATCCCCCACCGCGTGTGTGTTCACGATTAAATCAAAAACACTTAAATGATTTTCTTAAGTCTTTCACAAAAATAAAGAGTGATTTAATAAAGAAAGTTATATATGTATAACAGGTATGTTGAGGATTTATATAAGTATATTATAATGGTTGCAATATAACGACGATTGTTCAAGATGTCGGAAAAAATCAAGCCTTCAAACTTTCATGAATGAGTTGTCTGATGGTGAGATTGATAAGCTAACTTTAATAGATGTAGGTACAGGAAGTCTGTGATGGTATAAAGATAAACACTTTCAAGGATAATTAACCGATTCTAAAGTTGTTCACATGTAATGTGTTTAATGCTAATTGGAATTGCTAGGTCTTATGGAATTAATATATGTTACCTTAAGCATTTCATGGACATTATAATCGCCCTTTCAACCATACAATTTAAATAAACATCATAAAGGTTATTGCAATATAAAAATGAACGTGCAAGAAAATAAATTTCGGTGTGTTATGGGTCACGGGAGTCTATTCGGTATTCAAGTTCTAAGCACGATTGAAAAAATGCCATCCGGCCCGTTCGAATTTCTGACGTCCAACGAAAACAGAGCTCGCCTAAGAGTTTTCTGTCTAAACTGTACTTCAGGCATAGAGCTCTGACACCGCGGGATGGTCGGCGGTGTTTTTCCGTTATCTTCAAGAGTCGAGTTGGAGGCAAAAAGAGCGTACAGGAGATCGGCTTTCTCTTTTGCCGTATGGGCCAGGGTGTCATTCCTCATGTGCAACGGCGGCATGGGCGGCTGGTGAAGTTACCAAGAGCAGCTTTCGACAACGACTAGATCTTACGTTCCAACTACAACCAAATCCCGGTCCCGCTGAAAATAAGTTACAACAGCCCAAAACAGCCTAGCGAACATTTAGGATGAGATCTATAAACTTAGCTGAGTGTAAACTTAGCGCAATCTTTTATTTCGTTTTTATAGATAGCTGAAATTATGCTGAAGCTTAAGCTAAAAGAGCCCAATGCACAAATCAAGTTCCCGTTTTATCACATTTAGCAAAGTCTTACGAAAGTCTGAGCAAAGTCTAAGTTCACTCTATAGTTCTCAGCTTTAGAGCTGTAACCCATTCGAAAAATATACGGGTATTTCCCATATTTTTCTTTCATTTTACACTATAATAATTTACGAAGCATACTTTCGAATCCAATGAAAATATTATTATAGTTTTTGGAATTTAATATTTAATTTTTTTTAGTTTTTTATTATTTATTATACACGGAGTAGCATACAAAAATGGTCTCGCAATAAATTAAAAAAATTAATGCAGGTTATGTTATTTTCATTAAAACAAAGTTGCTTTTTATAACATAATTCTCTTAAGATAAGACTAAAATAGTACCTATTTATTACTATTTGTTCACTCAAAAGAAAACTGCAGTCAACTTTATATACACCACTTCACTTCACAATTCATATCACTATTCACTTCACTTACTTCACATTGGTATATCCGGCAGAAGGCCCAAATGTTCACTCAAAAGAAAACTGCAATATTGGTAGTACTGAATACTTTTTTTTTTTTTTTGCGGCCAGACAAAGGGAAAGGGCTACCCTCCGGGATTACGAAGGGAGGGAGGTGGTGAATGCTCATGCATACCAGCGCAGCCTAAAGCTGCGTTGGTTATGTGGGACTCACGTAAGAACCTAAGTGCCTACCCACTAAACACCACCTGAGGTTGGCTTTGGGCAGTGTGCCCTCTAAGCCTTCATCGTAGGCGACCATCTCTCGGGGAAGAGAGGCGCAATCGGTACACCCTAGGGAGTGTTCGCTGGGAATGCACAGAAGGTGCTGTCTAATAGAGACTTGGCGACATCAGAAGGATGATCACAAACGGGAGGTGAGGCTACATGTATCTGGTACCTGTCAATCCAGGTCAGACGAAAGATTGAAAGAGGAGAAAAAATTTAAAAATAGTGATTGGTTAGATCGAGTGTTACGCTCCTAGGCTTCACTCGTACCGCATTATGTGGTAAGCGTTAAGCGCTTTAGGTTTTACAAGGAGGCCACCAAATGGTGGTGCTCCGCCAGCGCAAAGAGGCGCTCCTTGGAGGACTTAGCCGTCCTGAGTTTCCGTGCCAGGACGGATATTTCGTGGATGTCGACTTCGCCTAGTGAGGCGTAGATCTCTTCCAGGTCTTTCAGGGTGCTTTGCACCTGTGATTGAGCCTGGGGAGGTACTGCCCGCCTGGGGCCACTGAAGGTGGCCGGTGCGGGGCGGGAGTAGACATTGAATGTCTGAGAGGGAGGGGCTGATTGTCTCCATGAGGTGGAGAGTTGGGGCCCGACAGTTTTATTCCTCATATGAGGAAAATGGGATTGGGAGTTAGAGGCCAGAGGTGGCCTTTGTTTTGGCGGCCTGGAAGTCTGCTTATTAGCAGCCTTCGGGGCGGAACGAGGGGCACAAGGGCATCCGCGATAATTCGCGGTATGGCCCTCCTGCCCGCAGAGCACGCATGCGGGAGGTGTTACCTCGTCGCGAGTGCGTTTGCACTCTTTGGTGCTGTGGGGTTCGAGGCACTTTACGCACCTGGGAGGGGCAGAGCAGTTTGCCGCTGCGTGACCATACATCTGGCAGCGGTGACATTGCCCGGGGAACCCCCGCTTGTGTGGGGCTTCCACACGTATGTTGGAGAGCCCACATACGGTGAGCTCTCCTTTGAAAAGTTCCCTGGCTTCAGGGACGTTAGTTAGAATGACTAACGCTAACGGGTACTTCTTCCCGGTACGGCTGTACATTTTATGTACTGCCTCGACCGGAAAGCCTTTCTTGACAAGGTCCTCCTGTATGAGCTCATTAGAGAGCTCGTACGGGAGGCCTCGGAGAACAGCCTTGACCTTGCGCTCTTCCGGGAGCGCATAAGTGTGGTAAGGCACGTTGTTACGCGAGAGGAGGAGAGTGAGGTTGCGAAAGTCGTCCGTGGTCGGTACGACTATGCGTATTGCCTCACCTGTGTTTGAGGCACGGGTGTATCGCACCTTGTGATCGATGCAAAGTTGAGCTACGTATGTCCACTTTGCCTTATCACGGAGAAAGATTGGCGGTGGAGGCTTGTTATTAGGGTGGACGGGCGAGCGTGTCGCCGGTTGGCAAGAGGAGGGGACAGAGTCCGGAGGTAAACTAATGTCGAGGGACATTAATGGTACTGGGAAGGAAGAGGAAGTTGAAATCTTATCAGATGCGATGCGCTTGGACTGACGCTTCTTTCTGGACTGAACCAGTTGAAATGAATCGTCTGAGGGACGATAGGGACGGAGAGAGGTGTCGAGTACGGAACCAGTGAGCGTTCCGTTATCTGATTCCTCCGAGGAGGAATGGACTGGCCGCTTGCGGCCGCTGGAGGTGGAGTCTAAGAACTCCATGTCTGCAGGAACTAGGGCATGAGCGTTGGGCTCATCGGGGGACGCGGGGGAGTCAGCGAGGGGCTGACTCTGGGTGGTGGCCATGGAAGAGAGTCTTTTCCAGACCCTTTGGGTCTCCTCGGGTGTGAGATTTTTAAGTAAAGCCGCAATCTGGGGTATCACAGCGTTGAGGGACTCCGCTGATGGAGCCATGCTGTGGGAGCCTCCCTGCTCCCTGCAGGGAGCAACGGGGGTCGGAAGTGATGCGGCTATCCCTAATGGTTATAGCCGCGAACCGACTCCCTTGGGAAAGCCCAAGTGCAATGGGATCAGTTTCACTCAGGTCAGGAGGCCTGAGAAACGCACCGGGTCAACGTTAGCCGAGTTAGTTGTCACCGTTAGGTATCCTTCAGCTCAACCGCGATGACACGCAACTCACTTACTACAATAAAAATTGCTGTAAACAAGCTGCGGGCCGGAACGAATACGACGTAACCAGTCGAACTTGGCGTAGTATACCTCGTACCACACGTAGCGGAGCTGCGTAGCGTAGCACTGGGCGTAGCGTGGCGGCGTAGCGGGGCGTGAGCACAGGCGCGTGTAGTAGTCTGCTCGGCGCGGGGGCCGAGACAAGGACTGAATACTGACTTAAATTAATGCAAGTAAGCACCGTTACAAATTCCACAGAAACACTGATGGCGAGTTGCACAAGCAAGCAGCGCCATCTAGTAACATGATGAGTAAGCACTATAACTCACCATTGCTTAGCTTTACAGTTACCTATGTTATATCTAATTGGACGACAGTACATGCTTTCATATCTCTAAATATATATTATCATCAAACACCGACTATGATACATGTGTCTACCTGTGTACGTGTCTACCTATCGTTATATTTTTAGGAGATTGTAATTACATGATAATTGAGTGTCGTAGACTTTTTGCGAACTCGCGGTAGATTCACTAATTTAAATTAAATATTTATAATGACCAATCAAAGGACTTTGTGTAGGCCTGTTTGAATAAAGTTTATTCGATTTAAAATTGAGAACGTACAATTGAAATGTAACTATTTAGCGAAATGATTATAAACGTCAAGTTAGCTAGATAATTTTGTAAATTTAAAGGGACACTAAAGGTTTAATAGGTTGGATGAGGGCAGCGCAGGACTGATCATCATGGCGGTCTTTTGGGAAGGCCTTTAGTGACAGTTACTTAGGAAATGTATATTCAAGCTAGTTTCGTCCTACTTGTTTATTGACTGTAGGAAAACCACCTCAAGGATTCAAGGATAACGTCATGATTCAATTCCAACGATTGTACTTTTAAAATATTGTCCTCACTTTCTCCTCATTAGAAAGATGTGGTACATGTAAATGCAAATACATGTAAACTACGTAACCTAATCGAAAGCTTTGTAAGATGTTGTATTCCACCTACCAACCTACTAATAGATCCACCCGAGACTAAAAAGTAATGTTTTTTGAGATCACAATAAAATATCATCTAATCTTATCTTATCATCCACAACAGTCTCCAAATTCAATTTATAACTCAAAAGCTGATGCCGTTGGGATCGTCTACTCAAGTTCTATTACAGATCATGACATGGTTATAGCGACCTTTCGTTTAAAACTACCAAACCAAAACGATCACGTGTTTTACCTGCTATCAATTATACTGCGATTGAAGAAGATCTTAAAACTCATGACTGGAATAATGTTTTAAACTGTGGTAATGCTTCAACAACCGCTGAGAATTTCTCATCCACCATTTGCGCATCTCTTCATAAGCACACTAATATGAAAACTATTCCACGATCTAAATTCGTATTGTAAGAATGGATCACTCCCGGATTAATTAAATGTATGAAGCACAGAGACAAGTTACACATGATATCGAAAAATGATCCCACTAATCTTATCAAAAAAGTTATATATAATAGAATAGATATAGGAATTTCTTAAATAACCTACTTAAGAAAATGAAGTCTGAATATAATCACAATAAATTAGTCAAAAACAAAAATAATCCTCGTAAGTTCTGGCAATCAATAAATGAAATATGTGATATTAATAAAAATAGTTCATCAGGTAACGAATTAACAAAAATCAGTGGATCTCCTGCAAATTCAGTGACTCTTTGTAACGACTATTTTGCTAATATTGGAAGTAATCTAGCTAATGAATCCCTAATTAACTTAAACAAAACAGAGCTCGAGCTGGCATCGAATATTACCTACCCAATTCATCCCAATCATTTTTCCATCATCCTTGCAATGAGCAAGAAATATACACAATCATCCAACAGTTACAACACAATTCCGCACCTGGATTCGATAAAATTAGCAATGTTCTTATTAAAAAATTGCTCTTATGGTTATTTTACCGTTATGTCACATATTTAACCTTAGTTTATCTACTGGAGTCTGGAGTATTTCCTGAATGCTGGAAAAATGCTTTGATTGTGCCTATTCACAAAGGTAGCTCGAATACCAACCCTTCCGACTACGGGCCCATATCTCTTCTGTCTCCGTTTTCAAAAATCTTAGAGAAAATTGTCGATAGTCGGCTTAGGAGATTTTTAGACTAAAAATATTTTATCACCTAATCAGTTCAGTTTCCGTAGGAAAATGTCAACGGAAGATGCAGTGTCTCTTCTTCTTGGAAGGGTATCAAACGCGCTTGACAATGGGTAAAGCTTTATAGGTGTTTTCTTAGACCTTTCCAAGGCCTTTGATACTGTGTCCCACCCTATCCTCCTTCGGAAACTGGAACTGCTTGGTATCAGGGGTGTCACCTTGGACTGGTTCTCGAGTGAGTGAGTAGGCAACATTGTATAAAAATTGATGGTTCATATTCTCTAGCTCAACATCTATTGTAAAATTCGGTGTACCCCAAGGAAGCGTTCTTGAACCCCTGCTCTGCCTAATTTATGTAAATGACATGCTAGATTTATTTAGCGCTTGCGATTACGTTGACATAATTGGCTATACCAATGATACAGCTCTGATCTTACAAGACTCATCATGGCAAAGCGTGTTCTGCAAAGCTGATAACGAAATCCTCAAAATATCTAGCTGGCTAAAGCATAACTTATTATCCCTAAAAATTTCCAAAACCAACTATGTATGTTTCCACAAATCGCAACCATCATCCCCTTCACCAAATCTTTCCTTAAAAATTCACACCTGCCAGCAAATACAATCTATTTCGTCAAGAATTCGTAAAACAATTCATTTTATGAATCTTCTACGGAATGGTTCTAGTAAAGAAACATTACTTCTAGTTTACACCGCACTTTGCCAATATCTACTCCTCTATTGCATTGTCTATAAATATTATGTACGTGCTTAAACACATAGACAATGGTTACTTATAATGTATTATATTAATTTCAGAAATGAGTACTTTACTTCTATCAAATATTTTCTGAACTCATTAAAAATTTAATTTGAAGCTCAGTCATGAACCTATTTTGTGACTTAATTGTATTTGTATGTTAACTTGTTTTCCGCGATACAGGCATGCCTAGTGCGGAAAGCGCTGCTAATTTTGTATTTTTAAGTATCCATTTTTTGTCAGTAAATATTTTCATATTAGTTCTTTTATCTATTATGTTCTCTGTCCGAACTAATTAAATTCACTGCCAATTCGTCTCACACTAACCCTCTTATTCATAATGGTCCGCTAACTTTTAACAGACGCTAAGGAGTGTTTTTTCTCATTCTGACTTAGGTCAATAGTAGAGCACACAGTGAGAATTATAAATGCTAAGTTAGCAGACTATTATGAATAAGGGGGTAAAAGTATTGTGAAGCATAAAGATTAACATCCCGTGCCAATAAATAATAAAAAAAAAATCAAGTCAAAACCATTGTTACTTTGACAGTTGCCATATGTCTCTGTCTTGTTGGCTGTATGGGCTTTTGACCCCTTTGCCTGTCCAGATGGACGAACAGAACCAAAAAAAAATGTCTCTGTCTTGTGTCAATTGAGAAGCGTGAAGACTTCGTGAAGTGCTTGTGAGACTTAGAATTTTAGAATAATAACGCTTAGAAACGTTACAGTAAATAATATTCATAATTGTAAGAAGTGAGAATACGAGAGCAGTCTGGCGCAACTCCCTAATAAACATTGTACCTGCATTTTACTAAAAATAATGGCGGCAAACGCTGTCGCGCTCTAACATATAGTCGACTCTTTTTTTTGTTTTGGTTTGAATTTCATGTGACATGTCATTCACTCAAAATAAAAGTGACTGTTAATCATTTTTGTTACGAATTGTCGTTTTCTTTTACTTTATTCGTGTATTATTCAGGGTAATTTGCTTAATTATTTATAGATTAATTGCGTTAGACATTTCTAGGCTAAATAATGTAATAAAAAAGTTGTAAAATATGTGTTTTAAAATATATTTCTTGTATTGGCAGCTCTGATATTACGTCATAAGTTGATTATGTTGGTATCAAGATTTAGTACAATACAATACAAGCGACATTTCTCATTATTTTATTACGGCACTCCCGTACAAAGAGTATAATAATATATAGGGAAAAGAGAGCCCTCTCTACGCATTATGAGCTGTTTATTTGAAAGCTGGCGTCATCTGGAGATTGGCCCCAAAAATAACTATATATAAGCTCGAAATTATAAAATTCATTTTTAATGTTCTGACGCAATTAACTAACTAACTTTACTTTTTAATGTAGGTAATGCAATTTTTTACCATGTTGAAATTGGGCGTAGAGTTAGTTATATAATTTTGTCACAAAAAGGATAGATTTAGTAGTGTAAATATGCAAAATGGAACACGAGAGCTACATACATGTGCAAACGCTAGGTGTAGCCGCCATTTTATGACCAGTGGGCAGTAACATAAAAGTTGAAAGGTTTCAAAGCGAGTGACAGCTGCCAAAGCTTTCATTTTCGGGCCAACTAACAGATGGCACTATAGTCTTCTGAAAACGTCACTTTAAGGGCTCATCTAACTTAGCCCCCCAAAAAAAAATTTTTTCTATTTTTGAATTTTCAATATCGCATATCGTTAGTTCGTAGTGTGTTCTTAATTGTTCGCTATAAATAATTGTTTGTTCTTTTGTTGTTTAATTAAAAACATACCCTTTAGTTAGCCCCCGCCCCCTGTTAATGGGGGGAAACGCCTACTATTTGGTTCTGGCACTTGCCGGCCGCTACGCTCGGCTCGTCGTTGTTTTAACTGTTGTAACATAACCTAACCTAACCAATTTTAATGAATTGCAATTTTTTTTAAATAAATAAATCGAGAACAAACAAATGTTGAAGTAACGATGTAATAAAAAATAAATTAAAAAATAAAATAATCTATGGGGCTAACTTTCTTGAGCTTACTGGCGTCTGTCCCACCCCTGCTCCCGTCTCTTGAACGTAGAGCTTAAATGCTCTTCGTCTGAGAGCTGTCAAGTGTCAACAGTCAACTGAGAGAGAAGTAAGAATTAAATTTACATTCCTGATTCAATGATTCTCCATTTCAATATAAAAATATAATGTTCTAATTTAAAACCTATCTAAATTCAAGACATAACTAATTATTAAATAATAGTACGATGTGCTATAAATTATATTGGGCTATAGCATTTTGGTGCTTATGTCAAAATATTTGGTGTGCAGCAAATTCTTTAGATGAAGAAATTGATCTTGGTCGACATGTTATTGAAGGAAGGGTCTTTCCTCCAGACGACGAGATGACGAACAATTGGCAAGTGGACACGAGGATTCACGTCAATGGCGGTGAACACATTGGATTCATAAAAAGTGATGGTACATTTACTGTGCAGAATGTACCATCAGGGTCATTTGTTGTTGAAGTTCTTAATCCTGATTACATGTATGAGCCAGTAAGGGTTGAAATCAATTCTAAAGGAAAATTCCGAGCACGCAAAGTTAACTACATCCAGACTTCTCAGGTTATCCAAGTGCCTTACCCATTAAAAATGAAACCCATGTACAAGCTTAGATATTTCCAAGTTCGTGAACAATGGCGGGTTACTGACCTATTATTCAACCCCATGGTGGTTATGATGGTATTACCACTCCTATTGATTATGGTTTTACCAAAAATGATGAGTGATCCTGAGACAAAAGAAGATTTAAAGCAAATTAGCAATATGACTAAAATGACAGAACTCCCCGAGATGTCAGAAATGATAACTTCGTTATTTAATGGTGGTTCAAAAGCATCAACCTCTAAGACTAAACAAGTCAAGAAGAGACAATAAAGTACTATTAAAGTATTAGTGTGAATTTTGTTATATTGTATAGGAATAATGATAAATAAATTTTGTTGTTGTTCATTTGATGTAATAATGTATTTGGAATATAACATGTATTAATTTATTGAGATATTTTTTGCTTTAATAATAAGGTGGTTGATGTAATCAGTTTACAAGTGGAGGCTCCTGTGCACAGGATGCAGGCTAGGTTGTGGGTATCACAATGGCACCTATTTCTGTCGTGAAGCAGTTATGTGTAAGCATTATTGTGTTTCGGACTGAGGGGCTAAGCTAGTGAAATTACTGGGCACAAGAGAATTCACATCTTATGTCTCAACTGTAGTGCCACTGAGAATTATTGGGTTTTTCAAGAATCCTGAGTGGCACTGCATTGTAATGGGCAGGGTGTATCAATTACCATCAGCTAAAAGTCCTGCTCGTCTCATCCCTTATTTTTATAAAAAAAGTTAATATTACTAACAGTATTAAAACTGCTAGCTTAAAAAAAGTATGTACATATGGTTACATATGTACATACTTTTTTTAATATATTTTTGTTATTAGATGAGTACTGTAATATTATGATCTGTTTAAATATTGCAAGTAAAAATGTTTCAAATATGAATTCACACCAAAGTTAGAAAATGGCTTGCAAATTAAAAAATTGAATTTTCATAATGTAAGTTTTTGATTTAATTGAGTTTTGCTTGTTTAATAATTTTTTATCTCATGAAATGAAACATTGCCATCATTTATTTATTTATTTATTGATAATCAACAGTGTTACAGGAAACATTAATAAACAATAATATAAAACATAATTCTTAAGGCCATTATAGATTACTCATATTGACAATATTATTTTACAATAGTTTTACAACAAGATACATTACAGAACAACTGCCTCTTGTGTTTCTTATTTACTGTGTGTATGTTTGTGGGTGTGAAAGTGTATGTGTGTGGTTAGTAGATAATAATTTGTATATATTTAAAATAAATGAGTAAGGCACTGCTTTAGACTGGTGTAATTTAATAATTTCACACTTCAATTTATCCTTTTCCAACATGAAGATATATAGAATATCATAGTAATTATTTTGACTCCTGCAAATAATCCAGTTTTTATAACAGTTCATTTTGGTACATTGTACATGCAACCAGGAGTTTCGTTTTGTTTGTGGTACATTAAATGATTTCCAACATCCAGTTTAATATCTACCCACTGAGTGTAATATTATTTATAATATACTAACTGGAGAATGGTGTGCTTCGCTTCACCTAAACAAATACATACATCACAAAATTTCATGTAAACATTTTAATTTTGTTTTGTTGATTAAGAAATTTGTAGAAGTTCAATCAACACAACAATAATAATTTCTTTTTTCTCTGTTCCATTCAAAAACAATGTCAAATTCAATATAGAATGTGACATCACTTATTGAAAGTCAAAAACTACCACCGATTCCAAAATGAATGCCTCAGACCTGAGAAGAATGGGCGCAACAAACTCAGCGGGCTTTTCTTTTCATTGAAAGAATATGTTTACAAAGTAATATTGGACAATTAAACTTATTATTTAAAAGCCTGAGGGTGGTCACTCCATTCCCAATCTGTGGTAACATTTTTTAACAATTCTTTTGAATAAAGGAGGCCATACACGCTACGGTCTACCGGAGAGGTAATCTGTGCAGGTATGCCTGCGTAGGTCAACCGAACAATGGTAGCGTGTATGGGGACGTTCCGGTGTATCGGAGCGGTCTTCAGTTCTCTTTGCGATGGCATCGAATATGGACGATGACACGCTGGCGTTGCTAGGTCTTGCTTTAATTTTGAAGAAAAATGATACGAAAAACAAGCGAAGAAAGTGGTGTAAGCATTGGTTATTGAGAAGGAAAACATATAGTCATGTTAATTTAATAAATGAATTGAAATTTGAACCAGAAGATTTTAAAAACTATCTTCGAATGGACGAGAAAACATACCTTAAACTACTTGAAATGGTAACTCCTATGATAAAAAAAGAAGACACAGTTATGAGAAATAGTATTTCTGCGCACGAAAGATTATCAGTTACATTGAGATTTCTCGCAACTGGCAGAAGTTATGAGGACCTAAAGTTTTCAACAATTATTTCGCCTCAGGCACTTGGTAAAATTATTCCTGAAACATGTGAGGCTTTGTATAAAGTACTTAGAAGAGATTATTTGAAGGTAAGTCATTAAAACACTGCTATATTACAAATTATTAATTATCAACATTGAAATTATTAAGGAATGTCGCTGCCGAATCTGGAATCGATAAAACTACATCTGTTTCATTGGGCTGATTTCCTGGAATTGTAGGTGTTCGTATTTGTGGCGAGTAAGGATTGCCTTGGGAACTGTTGAGTAGATGGCTAGTATGAAATGATTGAGAAATATACTCTTAATTTTGACTAGTGGGAAATGGAAGGCAGGGTGGACTAGGACTTCCGGAAGAAACAAAACTTACAGGGGTATATGCCCTATTGGAATTAGGAGAGGACTGATATGCATGTTGTCGATATTGCTGAGCAGGAACATAGCTTCGTTGATTTTGTTTCAAAATATCTCTCATGTTAATATAGGCATGCTCGGGAGTGAGGTTTCCTATTTCTGCTTCAAAAAGTAAATCATTTATAAGTTTTTCTGCGACTATTATTTGTTTCGCATCTAAAGCCCTCAATTTCATCGCCACATTTTTTCCAATAATATCGCACCTATCTTCTGTTACAATTGGGCGAGGACGCTTAAAGTGATCTCGTACCGATTCCAATACTTCATTTGCTAAGCTTTCATCTTTTCTTTTTGTTTTACAAGGTTTTGGTGGGCGAGATGAATTATTATTATTTGACGATGTTGATCGAGCCTCGTTGTCGGTAGATACGCTGTTGGATGAATATTCTTCAGCGGCATTTGAAGAGTCTTCAGTGTTGTCTTTCTAAAAACATAAATAATTACATATTATGTTAATAACATAAAATAATTATGATATATTTTTGTGTCCTGCCGTTATAGATATTTCATATCAAAAATAACTGCTTATTGTATAAATGATAAATCTGTTATTTTTATATTACAGTTTCCTACATCTGAAGAAGAGTGGAAGGAAATAGCAAAGATGTATGAAGATCGATGGAACTTTCCTCATTGTCTTGGTGCAATAGATGGAAAGCACATAGCGATTGTTCCACCGGCTAATAGTGGATCGTATTTTTATAATTATAAAGGGCAACATAGCGTAGTTCTTATGGCAATTGTTAATGCAAAATACCAATTTATGTATATAGACATTGGCATGAATGGCAGTATATCCGATGGAGGGGTTCTACAAAACACTAAATTTTTTGAAAAATTAGAAAATAGTGATTTACGTATTCTAAGCAGTGAATTGTTAACAGGAAGTAACCGAAATTTACCATATGTATTTGTGGCAGATGACGCGTTCCCATTACGCAACGATATGATAAAACCGTTTCGGCAGGCAGATTTAACATCGCAAGAAAGAAAAATTCTGAATTACAGATTATGTCGTGCGAGGCGGACTGTTGAAAACGCTTTCGGGATAATGGCATCACGATTTCGGATATTTTATACTCATATAAATTTAGAACCCGAAAATACCGATAAAGTAGTGAAAGCATCTTGTGTATTACATAACTTTTTAATTGAACACTCAAAAAAATAAATCACCTCAAAAATCTTTTTATCGAGAAAACTCTGAAAACGGGACTATAATTTCTGAAGGATACAATACACAAAATAGTACCATGGAAAACTTGGAAAGAAGAAATCCAGGAAATACTTTGAACAACGCGAAGATTGTCCGAAACAATTTTATGAATTATTTCAATCAGGAGGGAAGGGTTCCATGGCAAAATGATCATGTAAATTAAAAAATAAGGCTGAACGGGCAGAGTAGGTAGTTCTAAATACATAGTTATTAGTGATGTACAGGATCGTTACGCGGATACGGATTTTTATTTTCGATAATACGGATATCCGGAACATCACTAATAGTTATATTATAAGCTTTAGT
>CATIXQ010000010.1:16464307-16490692 GCA_949711755.1 Leptidea juvernica
CACATATTGTTATTTTGTGAAAACACATAGATATACTTAAGTATACACATAAATTAAACTGCCAATTAAATACTTTTTTGTGATCAGGAAATAGCCGCCGAAACAATAAGGAGTTAATCAACGAAAAAATACTTTTATTGAATTTAATTGAGAAACATTCGCTGCTCTCTGTGGACATGATAACACAGTATAAAAAGAGTCAAAGAATGTAATGAAAAAAATATTCTAAAAAAGGACCCAGTTTTGATTTAAATATTGAGATTAGTAAATACGTCAATAGGCCAAGTTAATTGGAAAAACAAAGTATTTTACTAACTCCATCACAAAAAAACCAAATAGAATTATCGCTAGCTACAAATGATAGGTATGTCTTAATTCAGTGGAACGCTTACAAATTATGCGTTAATTTCCCTCCCCACAGGCGAACGCGGGTGATGTTATCCATTTTTCGCGGCAAACACGTTGAAATGTTTTATTTAACAAAACTTCTAAGCCACGCCCCTAATCTATTTATAAAACATGTTTTTGTTTTAACAAACACGAAAACAAGGCGCAGCGGACGCGGCTTTAAATTACGCGTTATCATTGATTTCTGAACATGACGTCATTATCGGCCACCGAAGTAGATTTATAAAAATACATTAATTTGCATTACTATTGTTTTCGAAACTTAATAGACGCGTACCGAGATTATAGAAGAGAAATCGAAAAAAATTGTAGCATTACTGTAATCTGCCTTTTAAAAATATTATTATAAAATATACGTCTAGAGATGTCCCGATAAGGGCGGAGAGGCAATTATTTTTGATAAGACACATACACATGAGAGCCTATGTAGTTTATACAAAATATTTTCATATTTTGTCACAAGACACTATCACAGCCATAACATTAAAATGACAGCTCGGCTGTAAGATTTATCAAGATTTTGTAAAAATTTCTAACCTTAAGTTTAGAAACAAAGAGATACTGGGACTGAACGACTATGGTTATTGAGTAGTATTTATGACATATGATAATGTGAAGTCAAACGTTTCGTCGAAGAATCATGTTGATTTTTAGGTATATATCGAGATCACTGATCTCTACTATATACCACTAGACTGGCGGCTGTCAAAGTGCTTTGTGCCTGTTTGATATTCGCTATTTTGGCGTGTTGGCCATGTAGCGAGAGTCTGCGGTACTAAAACTAGTGATGACAACCTCAGCTAAGATAGATTATGGGATACTATGTACAAAAAATAATTGTGTAATTAATTACGTTGTATCTTGAAGCATAAATAACACGGAAAACGAACGAAATTAATTCAAAATGCAAAAATACTTCAGAGTATTCAACCACAGCTAAACAAACATCAATAGGAAACTATTTAAAAAAATGTGTACTTTATTACGGTGATTCTTGTAGTATTAAAACACGGAAAACGACAGAAATTAATTCAAAATACAAATATAATTCAGAGTATTGTACGTTTTTCTCGCAGTCATTTGTATTATACGTCAAAATTAGTTCTCCGAACGCTCGCGAGTGGCGCTTCAAATAGGCACAAAAATTTTTGCTGTCAAACAAATAGAACAGCCTGTTCAGTGGTATTACAGGTCAGTATAGGTCAGTGATCGAGATACATAATGCGTGTTGTGCATTGTTAGGTCACTATTCTAGCCAGTATATTGTGCACTAGTAAGACAACAGCGACTGAGACGACGAGCGAGCCCGACAGCACGGCAGCGGCGTTGTACACGGAGCAGTACGGGCACTGGGAGGAGCCGCACACCTCGCAGATGTTGAGGAGATACATCGGCAGCGCGTCGAATATCGTCTCGTTGAATCGCTCTGAAAGTCAAATCATAAATGTCAGTTTGTCAGTCAGCACCCACTTGTTTAAAATATCATTAGTATTGTTTTTCGCTATTTTTAATATTTTAGCAGTTTAATTTTTTATGAGGGTAGAACTAAAATTTTTAAGGAATCAAATTAACTTCATTTTTTTAAAATCTTTGATACTTCCCTTTTCTATTCTAAAAAAATATTTGTCCCAAGTGATAGTGCTTCATACATCTACAAGGAAAATCAAAACATATTTTGTACGTTAGTTGTAACTAGCCAGCTATAGTACACTCCATCAAAATATTCAATTTCTATTCAAAAGCCAAATGACGTTGAAGGATAAAGTTTGAAATTAAATACGTTACGAACAGATTTTCATATAACTATTCTGACCGCTAAATAGCGTTTGTGATGGATCTTCATACGAATTTTCCGCCCGCATATTTGTACGCAATAAACGACGCACTTTCGGTCCAGTGATCAAATAATTAGGAAAGCACGGAAGGTGCTTTCCTATACCTGTGTAATGATGCAGTATAAAGTATTATTTCATTACGTTTGAGAATGCTCACGATGATTTTAAGTAAAGTAGTTGTGTACCTGGTGCGTAGTAGTCGTAGACCCGGATGGGCAGGTACCGCGACATATTGGCCACCGGGAACCAGCGCTCCACTGTGAAGTTGACGCAGGTCACCTCCCGGTCGAGCTGCAAGTCACACCACCACCGGTCACCACTCGACATAATATCATTTCGAATGGAATAAAATAGGCAATATAGAGAAACAGTTTTCTTTCGGTATACATATTCTTATTTAAAAAAAACATAGTATTAAAGAAAAGTTTGAATGCTTGCATCTTTGACGTCATAGTTCATAACAACAAATTTAAGTGCAGAGGTTAGGTTGAAAATTGACATTTGGTCATTATTGGTACTTTAACGCCAAAAATTTGACTAATGTTGTCGCTTTTTAAATATTTGAATAACCCAGCATGTTATTATATTTTTAAATAATTTCGTGAACAAATAAAATATCATAAAAATATTTATGTGGGTCACGGACGAGTAAAAAAAGAAGGACTCTGCGCCGTGATATTAGCAAGTGAAGCTAGAGTGTGTGTGGTTACGGGGGATACTAGTTACACAATTTTTTCTCCCTTAAATAATCATATATGGCCACAAATACTTATATAGTATCGTTTTTACACTTTATCACAACGCACGACGGCATTTTTAAAATATTTTATTGAGACGCAAACTGATCGGTCACAGACGATAACAATTCTCATAATGGCCGCCTATCGGCCTGTAGTAGTGTAAGTGTGTGCGTGGGGCTATGTATTTACACGTTAATCAGCGTGTTTTGGTGCTACACTGTTATGTAAGGTAACACGGAGTCCTTATTTTTTTACTAGTCCGTGATATGGGTATAAATTTTTTGTTATAATACGTAGTATGGAGGGTAGGGGTTAAGAGGACAATCTCTATGTATCGAAAGCACTCATTAGAAGGCGTTAAGCTAGGGCCACTCTGGTAGGATTTGAAAGTGTTATATACTACTTGAAGCTAGAATTTTTCCCCGTGGGAGATTTTATCATCCACAGTAAGTTGCCGTTGTTACTCACGTAGTCGAAGTAGAAGTATATCTTGGTGGGCGTGTACTTGGCTCGCTGCAGCGTGTGCACGGTGCGGGACAGAACGTACGCGTCGAGTCGCTGCTGCTGGATCATGTAGCCGGTCGGGATCGTCACCTCCATCACCGACATGCCCGACCGAGGCGACTCCTCCAGCAGCGTCCAACTATACACACAACATATTTATTAATTCATTTATACATAATCCACAGCTCTTAAAAATATTTAAAAAATACATATTAATATGATCTGACAGCCAAAAGGGGATTAACATTTTAAAGGCCTGATTTTTAAGCAATCGACACAGTAAAACACCATGATTGTATTCGGGCGGAAGCTAGTCAGTATATATATTTACATACACAAATATATATATGTGCGTGTGCGTGAGTGTGTGTGTGTGTGTGGGTCCGTGCGTGCGTGTGTGTGTATTCGTTCTTATATGCTCTAATTAACTAACATGAAATGAAACTATTTTAATAAGATCATAAAATGATGTTTCGACTAATATTTTTAATATTTCATTTTTGAATTTGAGTTTACTGAGGTTTTATTATCATTCATATTTTATTTAAATACACCCCAACATTTCGCTGCCTATTTTTTTTAGCCCACGTATTGCAGGGCGAGCCCATTGTCTTACAACGGCCATACCGACAGACTCACAGAATTTTTTATTAGCTCAGCCCGTAACGTAACTGTGACTATATGATCTATGTCGCGCTATGTAACGCTACTTAGAACATACTAGCGTATAGATCACCTGACAACCGATAATGCGTAGCCAATTTTGCGTTGTCAGTGTGTGCGTTAGCTAGTGTTATAATATTCAAAGTACTAAGGAGCTTAATACCATGCATGGCTGACTGTTTACGTTTTGTATGATTAGCTTTCCTTTTGTATCACCGTTAGAGAATATGTTCTTCCCTTTCTCGCGGTTTGTTGGTCTATATGCTAGTTTATTGTAAAGAAAGAGTTAGGCACTGAGTCTGATATGAGTAGCAGCATCAGCTGTTGAACTTTTGAATTTAGGTTTGATTGGTAAATTACAAAAAGTTTCTAAATTCGGTTACCATGATAGATGGATCAGAAGTCTCAACAGTTAAGGTTTTCAAGATTGAAACATCAATTACAGGAGGTGCATAATGTGCTATTGACCGTACATGGTCATAATATGAATTTCTTTGAATTTTTGCCTTAGAGATTCCCGTGGGCTCATTTGGTATATGGGACGAACAGCTGTTTTTTGAATAATTTACTTCCGCTGCACTACCCCATAGTATAAGTATAAAGTTTCACTCGTATCCAATTTACTGAATTTACTAGTTAAATTGTGTAATTGATCCCCTCATTTCATTGAAGTTTTTAATCTAATGATACACCTAAAAATACAGCATTATCATCAATTTTCAGTTCTGTGTCATTAATATTTACTTTTGTGTGTATTTGCCTTACATTTGTCAACGGAAATTTCAAACATTTTGTTTTAATTTTATTCAATAATAAATTATTCGTATTGAACCATTTTGATACTCCTAACAAAGCATTATTTACTTCTTCACACTGATCTTGCTGACGTTTGATTTTAAATAACAAATATGTGTCAAAGACAAGACTATATTATAACTGGTTATTTATAAAAAGTGGCAGATCGTTAATATATCCCAGAAACAGGACAGGTCCCAGTATTGAGCCTTGAGGAACGCCCATTGAGACCAAATAAACTGAGGATTGCTTTCCATTTATATTAACGAATTGGATTCTTCCTTGTAAATATGATTCTAATAGTTTCAGCGATATAATTTATTAATAAGAGTCTCATGGTGAACACAATCAAACGCTTTTGTGCGCAATCAAAAGCATCAAAAGAATCTTCCCAAGCATCAAAAATATTATTTATTAACTCGACACCGGCATCAGTTGTTGATGAAACTCCAGTAAAACCAATCGATTTCTATGCATTAAGTTGTATACATAGAAATGTTTCATCAACTGCAGTAAAATATTTTTTACAAAAATTTTGCTAACAGTAGGTAAGACTGATATAGGTCTATAATTATTAGGAACAGTTACACTGCCAGATTTAAAAAGTGGACTAATTTTGCTATATTTAAGTAAATCAGGAAAAACTCCCTCATCAATACAGCTGTTATAGATGAAGGCCAACTCAATTATTTAACAATATGAACCGAGTCAACCCATAAGTCACTGGCTCTTTTGACTTTAAGTAAGTTTAATATTGGAGTTACCTCGCACAGGTCTGGTAGTGCGCGTGCGACTGGTTCCGTCCGTGGTAGTGCGCCCGCGCCAGCAGCGAGTAGGCGGCTCGCGGCGGCGGCGTCTGGAAGCGCGCCACGTCCACGTTGTACGTCACCGACATCTGCAGCACGGCCAGCCCCGCGCCGCGAGCTGTCACCTTCACCGTGCCCCACGCCTCCGGGATCTGTCACCATCATACATTGTACAGGGAAGAGACGAGCAGGATGTTCAGCTGATGGTAATTGACACGCTCTACCCATTACAATGCAGTGCCGCTTAGGATTCTTGAAAAAACCAAAAATTCTGAGCGGCACTACAATTGCGCTCGTCACATTGAGACATAAGATGATATGATTTGCCCAGTAATTTCAATAGCTCCGGCGCCCTTCAGACCGAAGTAAAGTAATTTTTTACACATTACTGCTTCACGGCAGAAATAGGCGCCGTTGTGGTACCCATAATCTAGCCGACTTCCTGTGCAAAGGAGCCTCCCACTGATAAACATATACAGTATGTATTTTACATCTATGAAATAAATGTAGCCACATACTTTTTATTACATTTGCTGCCGATATACAAAACATGAAAAAAATCGGTGCACTAGTTAGGTCAAAAAGTAGACTTTTAATTTTGAGCGAAGACGAGGGCGGCACTGAAAATTTCGGGAATCAAGGAAGTGACACAACATTACTATTTAAAAATGTATTTATTGCTTTTGGAAGTATTCTCCGCGAAATTTGACACATTTTTCCATACGATGGAACTAATCATTGAAGCAACCATTCCATTCGGAAGTTGGGGTCTCCAAAATGGCCGTTTTGTAGGCGTCCACAGCTTCTTCAGGTGATGAAAATCTCTGACCACACAATTTATTCTTTATTTTAGGGAAAGTATAGAAATCATTAGGGCTTAGGTCGGGGCTTTACGGCGGATGGTCTAATAATTCTATGTTTTCTTGCTCTAAAAACTCTATTATTCTGTGCGCGGTGTGAGAACTCGAATTGTCGTGATGGAGGATGATACGGCAGTTGCAGTTCTCTTTACGGAGTTCAGAAACGACCTGTGGCAAACAAATGCTAGCATACCATTCTGCATTAACCGTTCTTTCTTCCCTCAAGAGGAATAGCCGCAACATGGCCGGTTTTGGAGTCAAACGTGGCCACCATTTTTTTTGCAACACTCCGTGAACGAACAATTTTTATTGGCTTTAACTCATTTTCGAACACCCAAACTTGTGACTGGTTTTTTGTTTTGGGTTCGTACGCGTATATCCAGGATTCGTCACCTGATACGATGTTGTATACAGGATTTGAGGATCCTGCGTGGAATCTTTCGAGAGTTCTGACGCACCAAGTAACGCGAGCCGCTTTTTGCTCTTCACAGAGCAAATGCGGTATCCATCGGGAAGACAACTTTTTTACATCTAATTATTCATGCAAGATTATTTGTATTTGACTCATGCCAATGTCTAAAGTTGCCTGAATTTTTCGGTATGTCACATGTCGATCTTCCTCAATCAGCTTACGCACTGCATCAACGTTTTCTTTGGTGACTGCAGTTTTTGGACGACCTTGACGGGGATCATCACTGAGCTTGACACGTCCACTTTGAAATTCAGCAAACCAGCGATTAATTGTCGTTTTGGATGGGGCTTCATCACCAAATGCAGAAATCATCCAGTCAACACACTCTTTTTGTGTTAAACAACTTTGAAAGTCATAATAAATCATCGCTCTAGAATTTTCTCGAGTCAATTCCATTTTCTCAACGACTAAACAAGTTTGAAAAGACCTTGTGACAAGACAGAGAATCTTTTTTTAAATAAATAAATGGTATTCGATTATTAAAACCAAGGAGTTTTCAATTAAAAAGATTTTAATATGACAGGAACAGTGGAAATATTCCATTCCCGATACTTTCAGTGCAGCCTAAGTATTATCATGCTGTACATTGTACAATCGGGTCACGAGGTCACTGGGTCAACACTCAATGATTCAATGAAAATCTTTGCACATCAAAATGCGATGTTGCCATCCGCGTGCTTCAAGTTCAAAGACGCTGGTCGTTTGTCGGATAGAACACAAGCGATGTTGCCTGTTCGCTTCTCGCGGTGACTTCAAACGTGTCGGACCGTCCTAAAGTGAAAGAACGCGGACGGGCTTAGGGTAGGGCGCAACCTATCGATAAATAGCTTCTTTTAAAGGAAATAATACCCGATTCAAAAAGCTATTTAACTTTAAATACTTAGCGCACAGTGTTTCTAGAAATATCGTAAAAAAACCTTAAATCACTACGCTTACTAAATTACTTAAGCTTAAATACTTAGTGTATTTAATGAAATGAAAATGAATTTATTTAAATTATTATTTTTTTGTTTAAGTAGTAATACAGATAATAATTATAAACAAAGGAGAAATAAACAATAACGTTTTTTAATGTCTTACATTTTATGTAATATAAAGCAATCTAATTTTTAAAAACCGTATTAACTTACCCGTTGCTACTCAGGTTTTATTAAACGGACAAATGACCAAACGGTCACCTGATGTTAATTGATCACCGCCGCCCACATTCTCTTACAACACAAGGGGATTAACAGGAGCATTGCCGGGCTTTTAGAAAGGTGTACAGGCTGATTTTAAAGATGAAAGGGAACGCCTGACATCCTGATGGTGGAGAAGAGAGTAGTGATATCGTAATTTGTGGAGAGTCGGTCAAAAGTGGAATTCGGCGGCAGGAATCAGGTCAAGAAGTTGTTCGGAAACTCCCAGCAACGCCAAATGATCTAGCCATTCACAGAGCACTGGATCCCCAACAATTCGAGCAGCTATGCGTTGCACGCGGGCAATAAGTTCTAGCTGATACTGAGGTGCGTCCGACCATAGGTGACAACAATACAGGCAGTATCTGGTGTTCCTGCGCTTTTGGAGAGCGTTAGAATCTAGGTCAGCTTGAAGTATTACCGTGATCTATTAATGACCCCTAGCTTCATTGAAGCCAATTTGGCTTCCTTGACACCTTTCAGATGACCTGTAGACATCACCGGACGTGGTCTTCATAATCTACTCGCAGCCAGAGGTACACCCTACCCTTGAAATTGCCGAAACGTTGACAGCAGATATCCTCCCCAACAAACACACCTACCCATATTATTATTCTTTCATTATTCTGTGCGAGTGAGGAACTTAATCCGAACGAGTCTGGTCCGATCGTACTGTAGTCATAGGACGACAGCATGACTCAGTCACATCAAAAAACCCTTTTAGTCACCCACAACTCACAAAACAGTAGTTTCGTAAGTTAAATCGTAAAAACTAACACTTACTAGAAGTTCATTAACACTTGCTAGAAGTTCATTAAATTTATAATTTGTTAAAATTATAATAACATTCGAATAACACAACTATCCTTGGGTAGGTATTTCGTAATGGATGCTAAATAATCTGGTAAAAAAGTATCGAAAAACTATAATTGTGAGGTATTCCCTATTAAAGATTTATTTTTTTGTAATTTGAATGTTCACCACATCACTCATCAGTGACCAGTGTATCGCGAGTCTTCTGGGCGAATAGATTATGTGTTTGCCTTTCGAAGGAATCCTGTATGTGTGTACATGTGTAAATTGTGTTTTTAAGTTTGTTAATTGTTATTGCTTTTACGGTGAATTTGACATTTATTTTTTCTTTGACGTGAACGTTTGCGAATACGGGTGAGTTTTTTTTTAATATACAACAAGATGCACAATATTTAATTTACAGTTCAGTTCAGTTATACCGAAATAAAAAAGTGTTGAATTTTTATTTCGTGGCAAATAATCAAACAAATCAAAGGTGAAGCCGATGATCCAGAGGTCAATGTACGTCGTCTAAACAGTACTGCTAATTCAAAGTATATTTATTTCAATATTTATTTTGTTTGAAAATTTCACTTTTTAAATTTAAAGTTTTTAATTAAATATTTAATTTTGCGATAGTATATATTCTGTGGACTAGTATTACTTATATTTTTATTTATTTCATAGGTATGCAGACCATACTGTATATTTAACATATCTCAATACACTTCTGAAATCACAGACGCTCATCTGATGCACAAATCGAGGCGGATGTCAAGTAACAGATATATAAAGAGATAGACCAACAATACTCAGCTGCTAAGATTTCCTCTTGATGCGCGTTTAGACACAGAATGTGCAACGCGAGATGAAAGCGACTGTATGCGCTGGATCTAGGTGAAAATTTTAATTAGGAAGCCGGTGTAAGGAAAGAAGACAGGAGGACTTACCAGAGCAGCAGCGATTCTTCCAACACGTGCCGGGTCGCGAATTTCCTTCTTTATTTTGTAGGCGTTTTCTTTGAGAGGCAACTCTTTCTTCCCGAATTCAATAATAGTAAAACTAGGGATCACAAGACACTTGATCACGAGATTACACGTTAGGAGACGAATTAATGAGTTATCACGGCGTTCACAAGTTCAATACTCGTTCAATACTTGATCAATACTAATTAAGTAATTACTCCTCGCGGAACGCAACGATCAGCTGCACTCGCGCTACTCCGAAAGTGGGAGGGATAGGATGCAGGCAGGAAAGAGAAGGAATTAGTGCAACTCTTTGTGCACCCACAATATTTGATTTATTAATAAATTAATTAAGTAATGCGGTGACTGTTTCACTATTTATAAAAACCCTTTAGACATATTTGGCCTAAACAGCGACAATAATGCCGAATTGTTCCGTTTTGCGATGTAAAAATCGAACAGTAGTTCACCAGTGAGTACAATTGACTTAGTTTAATTAATAAAAATTAATATTAAAACGTATGTTATTGTGTACAGTGCTAACAAATCATTTTGGTGCTTCTGGACATTTAAATAAAAATATTTCATAGAACTTAATCATCATCATCAGCCGGAAGAACTTAATGGTACAATATACAGTGCAGTGATACATTTCTGAGCAATAACCAATTTTGGCTTTTAGCGGGAAGCAATGTGATTGGTTAATTTTGACCGCGTCATAGACGCCACGCCCATATCCCTCACAAAAAATGGTTGACGCGGATTTCATAGTTAATAGTTTGTATTGTCGGTCCAAACTCTTTGAATGTCTTTATCCAGTAAATTACTTTCAAAATGTATTCCTTTCACAAACATTAAACACTTGACGGTCGAAGTCAGCTCGTTCACATACAACTAGAGATACTCACGTCCACACTCTGCATGATCCCGAGCTCGTCGTTACGCACGTGTAGCGTCTTCGTGCTGCCGTTGAGTGCGACCGCGTCCACGGTCACAGTCAGCGCGCTCACGTCTCTCAATCGCTTCCTGTTCGTGTACTCGATGAGGGACCGGAGCGCTATGTATGTGTCCTGTCAACAAGAATAAAATGCCTCGTTAAGTGATTATTGGTTGTTTTTATGAAATATTAGCCGTACCCGCCCGCTTCGCTGGGCTAATTTTAAAAGTAAATAAATTTAAACAATAAAAAATATAGTAGCCATAAACCATCTAGGATAAATTTCGAATCGAATGGTGGTTTCATGTGGACACGATCAGTGGATAAGGCATGAAAGAGCCTCAAACAAAGACCATTTTCATTATATATATATATATATGTCGGAGAATTAGAATATAAAAGTAATATGGCCTGTATGATTATATTCTACTCTGTGTATTGTGTCTGAACTGATGGCGAACGTCATCTGTCAAAGTGTATTTGAAGTTGTCATTGTGTACGTCAATGTCTGTGACACGATTGAAGTTAGTTATTATTGTCCATCAGTAGAGCGCTCATTGAGAAGTCGCATTCGTCTACAAGCTAGTTGTGCGCACTGATCGACTTAAAACAACATGGAGGATACCAACACCGTGACGCCCGATTTTAAATCCATATAAATCTCCGATATATATATATATATAGATTAGGATAAACCTTCGTACAGGCCACACTATATTAAGTGATCATCACCGCCCATGCTATCTTGCAACACCACTACAATCACCCGAGTGTTGCCGGCCTTTAAGGGGTACGCTTTTTTAGAAAGTGTAACACATCTCGAAATACGCCAAATTTGTATACAAGTCCAAAGTAGAAATGTCGTACAGTAAGTACTTTAATGTTTCGGCAGGAATTAGGTCAAACAACTCTTCGAAACATTTCTCAAGAAAAATGCAGCAGAAGTATGTATTTTAATGTTTTGAAAATAAAAGTGTGTCTTAGATTTTGTATTAGTAGTAGCGTATATCACAGCACGTACCTGCGTCGAAGCCCAGCCGCCATCACGGAGTCTCTGTGCGTTCAGCCACATCACAATCGCCTCGTTGTTATCCTGTAATCGACATTATAATTTATAATATTTTTTTATTTACAATCTTACATATCTCGCATTAGGCTGTGACGATCTGGTTAAAAGTTTTGATGTTTCTAGACGAATAATCGATTTATCCATCCCTCACCATTGGGAAAACGTGATTTACCAAGTACACACACTACCACTCAGATCATCCAGGTCGGTAATTAATAAAATAGTAACCCAATGTTAGAATAAGAAAATAGTCATGATTTTCAAAATAAATATTGATTATTCATTTTACAATGAGAGCAAGCCTTATTTATAAATTATGAGTGACCTTTTTAACTTTGTGATTGATAACACTGTATTTTCATTCCTAGTTTTTAAAGACCAACTGTCAAGTAACTTGCCAGTTCTCCTAAAAATAAGCTGCATATCGGTGGTAGTATTACAAATGTAATTGATGAAACACTTGTTTTAATGAACCTACTTAAATATAAACATAATATTTGATTTTGACATAAAGAAGCCCCCACTGGCCTAGAACACTATTATGTGTCATGTATATATGGGCGCAAATAGCCACCTACCGTCAATTGTTTGCAACTATTGATATTCATATTTTAGTTTATCGTTAAAATGAATATATTATTGTAGATATATCTGAAATATATAAGATTTAAATACAAATAGCTATTTGTAAACATAAAACTGTTATTTAATATATTATTAAATGTTAATAGACACTGTTTTGACTGTTTGAAGATGTTTCATGTTTCATTTATTGTTAAAATACTTAATTGAATGTGAAAATGTTCAAATTAATTTGTATTAGAATTAAAATCGTTATTATGTATCAAACTTTATAATTTTATGCATTAAGTCTTTCTTAATTGTATTTCGAAACTTGCTTGCAGCGCCATCTTCTTACTTCGTAATGTTTGTTCAAATTAAATGAACAAACTATTATATAAATCATTTGAAGTTATATAAATTCACTAATACATTTATTGAGCTGTATTTAGGAATTATTTTACAATACCTAATTGTATTTGTGTTTTATAAGAAGTTGTATCTACTCTGATTATCTATTAAGCTATAAAAGCGGTTGTTTTATGTAAAGACGGTTCATATCTATACTAGCAGTTGTGCTTCAGTAAACTGAGAAATACTTAATGTTGTATTTCTTCATGATGGACCCTGATCAAGGAAACCCTGGCGTAACGCCGACATATACCTGGTGGTCCATGCAAGCCAGCAGCGCGTACGCAGTGGTGGCAATGTTGTTAGAATCATACACGTAGGGCAGCCGCGGCAGCAGGAACGGCTTCTGATTCTCCATCTTGTACGGGGGCGGAGGCACTGCCTCCTTACCCCAGTATACCAGCCCACCTGCACAATGGATATATATTAAAAAAATACTCCCACAGGGTTAAGTCCAAAATACATAGCCTCTATCATACAAGCTCTCCTATTCTTATAATTTTAACAGGAAAATGCGTATGAGTCGACGTCGTTTAATGAAATACAAAATATGTGTCGTATAATGTGTGTGGCGCTGTCACCCTCTTCCACCCAGTATCAGCTCCTTCCATTAGACCACATACAATAAAGAGCTGTTTGAATCAGTTACGATCGTATAATCATCTCCGATAGGCTTGATTCTTTGCCGTTGCGTACAGATGTGGGGTCTTTATACATCTTTTACCGCATTTATCAGAGTGAATATTAAAGAACTATTCAGGATAAGCAGCCAAATTTCACGACCGGAATCCACGCAAGAATGTGAAATTTCACCCGCACCACTTTGATATCTGGAGTTGAACAACCACGCGTGACACAAGAAACTTTTTCCCTAGCACGTTGTGGTATTATCTGAAACTGTAGTATTCCCGAACCGAAACTACTAAGAGCATATTCCCACTTCAAAGGCCGGCTACAATTAGCTTCAACAGAGTAGTGTGGATGTCAATGGGCTGTCTGTTGTTTTTCACTTTCCATCAGGTGGAAGACTTGCCCGTTTACTATTTAAAAATATTGAGAATAAATGATGTGGATTTTGAAAATAAGGAATACTGCTCATCTGTATTTCTGGATATTAAACAGGTATTTGACCGAGTTTGGCATAAGGGCTTGCTATATTAGATTAAAATAGAGGACTTCCTAATGAGGAAATTACTCTGATCGCCAATAATCTCAGAGCACATCTGTTCATAGTCTCTCGACTGATTGCATGATAAAACTATTTAAAAAAATGATGTGGATAATAATGAAGGTACCTTCAGAGCGTTGGCGACGCTTTAGCAGGCGGTAGGCGTGCTCAGCACTAGGTGCCTTAGCGCAGGTGAGCGCGTAGGCGACCACGGCTAACGCGTAAGGCTCCGCCCACTCGCTCAGCAGCCGCAGGTGCCGTTCCAACCAGGCCACGCCCAGTTGCTGTGCCGTAGACACGCGCGCACTCAGACCCTACCGGAATAACACATTTGACGTCATACGCATTCCAATCAGATTTTAAAAGAGCAATTGATAAATATCTCGCCGATTCTCTTCAACATTCACTTTACATTTACATACACTTTACTTTAAGCGATGGTAATGTAATTTTTCGATAGGTAAAGGCACTACCTACTTGAATACAAATATATTTGACGTTGACTTTAATTAAAATTACACTACACCGGCTTTATGGGTTCTCCCTCTGGCATAGGTCTTCTCCACCTCCCTCCATCTAATATCTCTCACAGTCTTTCAGCAGAGCTTCCCGCTTGCAGCAACTATGTTATCTCGCAATCGTTTAAATTGCGTGACTGTTTCTTTTTCGATCTCTTGGCTGCCAGACTTATTTTATTTGTCCAAACCTGGAACCGCTTCCACTCCAATGTTTTTATTTTTTATGCTACAACTGTTAATCAGAGTGTTTCTTGGCCCAGAGTTTAGCGAATCAACAGCTCCTCAGGATGCCTCATGTAGAGGCACAACAAGTGTTGAATTGGTTTCAGCCGAGTTTTACGTTACCGATTAAACCGTCCGTCGTGGGTTCAGCGGAGGCCGATTCATTGAAAATATCTGACAGATAAATAGCAGGAGGTGCATTCTGCATGCAGACTTAGCTAAGTCTTAGCGGGATTAACACTTAAAGTAACTCATAACAATGAGATGCTATTCTAATGTATTCATTTCTGATACTGTATCTTCTTTTACGTGCAGCAGGCTCCCCTCCATTATCAGTTTATGGCTCCAATACAAGTACATGAGTTGAACAACTTCCTTTTAGCTCGATAGTAAAATGTTTCGTCTTTATTGATACACCCGTCAATCTCACTATTTAAGTTTTTTGTAGTTCTTTATCCGTATTTCTTTTATTTAAATCATTATTTATATATAAAAATATATAAAAGCAATAGAAAGTCACAAACTATAAACTACAGTTTAATTAGATATTTACAAACTTAGTTAAGACATTTCACATCGGTTCACATAATTTCGTTATAAGATAATAGGTGCCGCTATATGAATGTTGAATCACGCGTCTTATATTTTTCGGTAATCTGACTTCTTATTCAATTCTGCTATTCAACATCACGCAATACCAGAGGGTATTAGGCAGAGATTACGGATGAGCAATGCTCATATATTTTTTGTATAGGTTAAGGTGCATTATGCATGGAAGCCTTAACATTGAAAGCAATTTTATGTATTCAGTGCTTGGTGAGCAATGATACTTTCCACCTTCGCACGACACGCCACAAGTTAGGATATCATCCTCACCATCTGGATGTGTGGCGGTCCTCCACAGTACGGTTTTCAAGGAGCTTTCTTCCTCGTACTACAAAGCTGTGGAATGAGCTTCCTGAATGCGGTGTTTCCGGGACGATATGACATGGGTACCTTACGCGTACACCTTCCTTAAAGGCCGGCAACGCTCTTGTGATTCCTCTGGTATTGCAAGAGAATGTGGGCGGCGGTGATCACTTAACAACAGGTGACCCCTACGCTCGTTTGTCTTCCTATTCCATAAAAAAAATACTGTAAATCATTATTTATGGAAAAAGTAAACCAAATGCAATAATGACACACTTATGACTGCCTTTCTTGGATTTTTTTTAATGAAAATAAAGGTAGACGAGCAAGACGTTCAGCTAATGGTAATTGATACGCCATGACAATTACAATGCAGGGCCGTTCAGGATTCATGAGAAACCCAAAAATTCTAGGCGGTACTGCAATTGCGCTCATCACCTTGAGACATAAGATGTTAAGTCTCATTTGCCCAGTAATTTCACTAGCTATGGCGCCCTTCAGACCGAAACACAGAGATGTTTACACATTACTGCTTCACGGCAGAAATAGGCTCCGTTGTGGTACTCAAAATCTAGCCGGCTTCCTGTGCATAGGAGCCTCCCACTGGGTCCATAATCAACTGCTATATCTATATCAAGAAACAGTAATTTAAGACATTTATTCAGTTCAGATTTGATTCGGACAGTGACAATGACACTTGACTAAGGAGAAGAGTGTGCTTACATTGTCCTTAAGCACACTTTTTCCGTTCCGCTATCAGACTGCGAATGGTATGTTCTTATATGTGAATCTGACTGTTATCTGCTAAAATATAAACATTTGCAGCTGAAAAACGTGTCATACTCGGACGAGAAGATGTCATCAGTGGAGCTGCTGGAACGGTTGGGGATAGCGGACAAGCAGTCGGTGATGAGCTCGAGTTACAGTAACACTAGATTTACTTTCCTCTTCTATCTTGCTATGTCCACTAGAGTACTTAGTGGAACATTCAAATAGGAAACACAAACATAAGAGGTGTTTCTATGCACCTGGGTTTGCGTTTGTTAGTCTCACCTCCGCGATACCGATGTCCTTGAGGTTCTTGACGGACTCCAGCGTGATGATGACCTGCGCCGTCAGAGTGATGTTCCGCTGCACCACAATCGAGTTGTTCACCTGAAAAAATTATCACGACCGTCACAGTTGATGAATGACCGGCAGAATCTATCCGGCTATTCATACACATAGATAGGCCACGCCCACTAAAAGCAAGGCAGAAGACTTGGTAGTTATTCTGGATATAGCGAAGGCCTTACATCGAGTATGGCACGCGGAAATTCTCTCGAATCTACCATGCTATGTATGTACATCGTGACAGTTTCTACAACTAGACCACCAGTTCCTTCACGAATCCGGGTTCATGTCAAAAAATTTGATCTTAATGCTTCGCATTTTACACAAGTAGAGGAGTCGAAATTTAGAGCATTTAGGTTATCAATAGCACAAAAAAAACCGCCCATATTCTAGCACCCTATAAGACGCAGGCCCAACCACATATGAAGGATTGCGCTCATCTCTGATCTGGTGCACCCCAGATTAATAGTCGGCGTTCCAGCACCCTGTGAACGGCTCGATTGCATGGCACTACTTCGACTGCATTTATCACGGCATACCGATTCCACCATCGCAACCCACAAACTTAAATATCAACCTCAAACTCTGTATTTGTGGCGTTCTATGACAGTGGAGTCCTTCCGTATAATCAGTGTTTCAAACAGTTTAGTTTGTACACTTATCTTACAGGCCAGCAACTCTCCTATGATTCAATGTCCTTTAATTAATTTAATTTAGATGTATATTAAATGGGACGCGACCCGCTAGGTTTTCGTGGCTGCGTGTCGGGCATGTCTCCGCTATACTGGTACCTCCTCTCCCTTGAGCTGCTCGCCTGCCTCCCGATACAACTGACTGTCCTTGGGCACGATGATGGTGGAGTTAGCGTTGCGGTCCGGGAGCCAGGTCACCTCGTAGAAAGCTCCCTCCGGGGTCTGGTGCTCCAGTACAAACGACACCGCCATCGATATGACCTGGACAATATTGTGTATTGCATCATTAATATTTATCATCATCACTTGTTTCCTGTTAAATCTAGCTCAACAAGGCGAGGTAAGTAAGTCTCTTAAGCTCAAATTTGTATCCAAGGCACTCAGGGATGTCTTTTAGAAGCCATTATTACTCATATAATTAAAACTTTTCCTTTTTCGTTGGCTTATTGACTATTTTATATCAAAAACGTAAAATAAATTGTATTACTTGCTTCCTACTACTATTATTACATAATAGCCATTCTCAATTTTAGATGATGCACTTCTGAGGATGTTGATGATGAACATTTCATTAAACAGGTGTGTAATCACTGCTTTCCTATTTCTGCTATAAAATAGTAATGTGCAATAATTACTGTGTTTCGGTTTGATAGATGCCAACTAGTGAAACTACTGGGCTGAACATTTTATGTCTCAAAGTGACGAGCGTAAATGCTATGCCGCTCAGAATTTTGGGCACAATCAACAATCCAGAGCGGCACTCCATTGTAATGGGATATTACACCACATATCACTTACCATCGTCTTGCCCGTTTCGTCACTTTTACTCATAAAACTTCCTACAGATAAATAGGTTTTTATGACAATTATGATATTAACTCACGTTGGGATCGATATAGATGTAGTTCTCCCACTCGTTGAATGACGCTTCCTGGAATACCTTGGCGCAGAATGACGTCAGCCAAACACTCGACGATGATTGGTTCCTGTCAAATGAGTACAAGTTATTTCTACATAGATATTTTATTATCAATCAATATCTTCATGAGATAACCGATCTATTTAATACCATAGACTTAGAAAATACTTGCATATAGACCACTTGACAGCCTGATAATAAGTAAACATCTTTAAATTGTCAATGTGTGCGTTAGCTAAGTTTAATATTCAAAATACTAAGGTGCTAATGCCAAGTGTGGCTGATTGTTTACGACTTGTCAATCTAGTATCTAACAGTAGATTTTCTTTATTTTCAATGTTGCTGAATCTTCGCTAGAAACATTCTTGCCTCTTGCAAGCTTTGTTTGTAAGTATATATTTAATTTGAAGATCAACTGACGGAAACAACAAATAACGGAATAGGTTAAATGAAGGCAGTATTGGACCGATCCTCATGGAGATCTTTGAAACGGTGGCTTTTGTCCTGCATTGGTAATTGATGATGCTGCTGATGATATATTTATTACAATATACATATAACATACTAGCTGTTCCCACCCGCTTCGCTGTACGAATTTTAAAACGAAATAAATTAATGAAGGAACGTTGGAATTCGAAAAATAAGTAGCCATAAGCCATCTAAGACAAATTTAGCATCGAATGGTGGTAGTTTCATGTCGATACGATCAGTGGTATAGGCGTGAAAGAGAGACGGCTCAAACAATGACCATTATCTTATATATTATAAAATTCTCTCTTCTGTCACAATGTTCGTTCCCGTACTCATCCGAAACGGCTTGACCGATTCTCATGAAATTTTATGAGCATATTGAGTAGGTCTGAGAATCGGCCAACATCTATTTTTCATACCCCTAAATGTTAAGGGTTTTTTTTTAATTTTTTTGACATTTTTTTTAAATTTGTTTGATTATGCGTCAGCATTAAAAAATACATACAACTTCAAATTTTCATCCATCTTCGATCAACAGTTACTTTTGTATCGCGATTTGAATATCGGCAATACAACGTTTGCTGGGTCAGCTAGTCATTATATATATATATATTATTATTATTTATAATAGACTAAGCAGCTTTCGCTGATGCGGCTATATCATTTGCCATATCTATCCATATGTTTGTCCAGTCTATTCTTAAACTGATTAACAGATTTTGATTTAACCACATCCTTGGGCAATCTATTCCATATATGAACGACTCTGTTGGTCAGAAAGTGTTTCAATGGATTTGATGATGCTAATTGATATTCTAGCTTCATATATAGATTAACAATCATGGTTCGGAAAGAGAAATTAACAAATTCGAGTCAGTAAAAATTGGACCAAGTGATGTATCGAGAATGAATACAGACCAGTCACTTCGGAACAGCGAGAAGGAGCCGTCGGGCTTCATGAAGGACATCTGCCGCTGGTAGAGCACGTTCATGTGGTTGAAGGCCTCTCGCTCCAGCGTGCGGTTTCGCTGATTGATGAGCCGCATGTACATCGTGAGGTACATGTTGGCCGCGAAGCTGAACATATTCTGCTCGCCAGACTCCTGGAAGGCCCCAAGCATCATATTACAATCAAGCATCATTTTATATTTACAATTTAAACTACCTATATCATATGTTGTATATTTGGGGACTCCATGCCGCGGCTTGAACACAGAAATCAGACGATCTTGTGCCAAATATATTTTTTTTTATGGAAAAAGGGGACAAACGAGCGTACGAGTCACCTGGTATTAATTGATCACCGCCGCCCATGTTTTCTAGCAACACCAGAGGAATCACAGGAGCGTTGACGGCTTTAAGGACTTTTTTGGAAGGTACCCATGTTTTTTTAATAGCTTTGTTGACTTTCCACTTCAGACCAAAATTTCCTTGGGCAATATACATACAGATGAAGCTACGGACATTTGCTTGGACTTCCAAAATTAATGAATGTGACACACATTATTTGCACACTGATTGTAATAAAATAAATAAGTTAAGTTTAGTTGCGATAGTTTTGTAGTTGGGCTATAGTCGTACACCCTAGACACCAGGATATCGCTCGGTTTGCAGTGTGTCTGACCACTAAGCGAGCATCGCTCAAAGAGTATAGAGTAACTTTGATAGTTCCTGTCATTGCAACCAGCGGCGAATCTTGATCCGCGGTGAACAATCAGTAATCAACAATATATATTTCATTTAATCGACCGGGATCTAAACTTGTTTTACATTTCTTGAGCGAGAAAATACTTTATAATTTTCCCTTATACACTGACCCTAGGACAAGTGTTTTACATATACGATGGTAAAAATTTAATCAAATATTCAATATACATAGTTCAATGAACAGATGGCCGTTGGGGTAGTAAAGTCCTCGTATGGCGACCACGTACCGGAAGACGCAGTGTTGGTAGGCCCCCCACAAGATGGTACGACGATCTGGTCAAGATCGCCGGAATACGTTGGATGAGGGCAGCTCAGGATCGATCGTCGTTGAAATCTTTGGGGGAGGCCTTTGTCCACCAGTGAACGTCTTGTTTCCGTGTCCTTGCAGTTAGCAGCAACTCACCATGGGCAGATTAAGCAAGCTGGTCGCGTTGACGGGCATGGTGGGGAACAGCGGGCCCACCACGTCACCCACGACCGTGACGCGGGCTCTGTTGGAGCCGAACACGTAGTAGCGGTCCACCTCGTACGGGATCACGGGCGTCTCCGTCACGTTCACGTGCATGTACTGGAACACGTAGGCGCGGTTCGACAGGTCCAACACCACGGACTGGTGCCGGTACTGGGGGAGACCGTCCGCCTGAGGGGACAAACACACATTTAACACTGATATTTGGACGTAGTTCGTGAAAAACGTTCCAAGCCACAAACATCACACATTTTAAGGAATTCGTGTTTAAAGTTTAATAAATATTAGTATTTTCCATACATGTGGGTTGGGCTACTAAGACATGAAGTCATTTAAAGAGTGACAGTAGGGCTGCCATTTTTTGTCAGTCCGTTAATATGAATCACGTGATCACTTTTGTCTTCTTAACTCAATTTCGACATGATTGTAGTTTGGAACGATTTTCTGGAATTAGGTCCATTTATAACAAATTTCATTTATTTCAAAGATTTCATATACATTTTTAGTGGTTGAGACTTCCTAGTAAGTTGTCTTACGACACTTGTAGTGGGAATATCTCGCAACTTCCTTAGCAGATACATAATATTTAATAAAATTTTACGACTATCGCACAATGAAAACAAGTCTGAAAACTGTGTGTGTGTGTGTGTGTGTGTGAGTGTGTGGGTTTGAGTTTGGACCTTTAATTGGGTCCATCTATAGACTGCGTGTGCTTGTCATGTCAGTTTGATCAGAAGATTTTGCAATTCGTCATAAGCAAGACAAGTTAGCCAATGATTTAAAGCTTTTCTGCATAGATGTAATGTCATAAGATATATATTTAGGTCACGATTTATTTTATTATATAAGTATGCTGATTGACAGCAAAACTGTCGTACAGCAAAACTGTCGTTCAGCAAAAGTAGTACGAACAGTAATGGTGGGAGCTACTTTATCATGTCTTCTACTGATCAATTTCACGTGGTCTAAGTGACTGATATTTACTTCCTAACTTCCAATAAAAGCTATTTTTTAATGGAATAGGAGGACAAACGAGCGTTCGGTTCACCTGTTGTTAAGTGATCACCGCCGCCCACAATCTCTTGCAACACCAGAGGAATCACAGGAGCGTTGCCGGCCTTTAAGGAAGGTATACGCGCTTTTTTTGAAGGTACTTTTGTCGTATCGTCCCGGAAACACCGCATAAGGAAGCTCATTCCACAGCTTTGCAGTACGTGGAAGAAAGCTCCTTGAAAACTGCACTGTGGAGGATCCACACATCCAGATGGTGGGGATGATATTCTATCCTATATATAAGCTTGCAATGTTTTATGTTTTAATATCTGTTATCCTCTTCCAATTGGGTTGTAACTTTAAGTTGGAATTATTCCGATGATTATACATTTTATGTGGATATAAATTCAGGATTCGCAGGAACTCTTAATACGTTCGGTTTACAAACAACATGCACAAATTATGATCAACATTCTAGTTTATATCGCATTTGTTCTCTGTATAATGAAGTCTGTCGGAAGGTAGGTATATTCAATCCGTCAGTCCCTAGGTTCAGAAGACTTCTGCTAGAAAAAGCGGATTATTGGGTTGGGGATTGTGGGGTTGAATTGTGTTCATCTAGCTTAAGTTATTGTTTTTAGTTTTATATAAAATCTAGAACACATTTAAAAGCATGCTGTGTTCACTTCCAGGAGGCACTCGCCCCTACATGTTAACGTATTTTTCTGTTTTATACAATACTAGCTGACCCAGCAAACGTTATAGTGCCATATAAATTTTAAAAAAATTGGGGTATAAAAAGTAGATGCAACCGATTCTCAGACCTACCAAATTTATCGTATCACAATTATTGTATTCGATTTCCATCTTGCAACCCTATAGCGGATTTGAAGATGGAGCAGAATAATATCAAAATCGCGATACAAAAATAGTTGCCGATCGTAGAAGGGCGAAAATTTGAAATAGTATCTATTTTTTAATGCTGAATCATAATGAAAAAAAAATTGTCAATAATATAAAAAAAATTAGGGATGGACTGCTAAAAATAGATGTTGTTCGATTCTCAGACCTACCCAACATGCACACAAAATTCGATGAGAATCGGTCGAGCCGTTTCGCAGGAGTTTAACTAAAAACACTGCGACACGAGAATTTTATATATTAGATTTAGTGTATCCCGTTTAGTAAACCTAATAATAAAAAAAGACGTGTGGCACTCGGGGACTGCCGCGGTAAAGCTATTGCATAGCATTTTTTTATCAACGTATGCAATTATAATTACTTATTTATTTTATTTATACAGTATTTTTTTTTTTGTAAAATAATTTAAATACAAGCAAACGGGAAGTGAGAAAAATTTAACTTGCAGTATTGATTGCAGACAGACAACGGGACAGGTGAAACTAAATAAAAATGCTTGTTATAATAATAAAAATTAAGAAAACGATAAAAAAAATAAAGGAATTAAAAAAAACCAAGAAGTACCCCAGGCTCGAACCTGGGACCTTCCGCACAAAAAGCATACGTGATAACCGCTGCTCCACGGCAACTGTAATGACCGTGCCGAAATATCTATATACATCTAGTAAGTAAGTGTTAGGTTATTTTCATTACGGAATTTCTGGATTCGTTCTCCACGCTCAAGGCCCGCGATAGAAGCTATGCAATAGCTTAAAAAAATAAACACAATAGTGTTTGACCGCAGCGTGTAGAGCACTCACCTCAACGCGGATGGTCTTGGTGGAGCGGTAGAGCGCATGCAGCGTGGCGGCGTGGATGTCGACGTCGATGGCTCCCAGCCGCGTGGCCACCACGGGGATGTACACCGTGGCCGCGTCGCCCGCCGCGATGTACACGAAGAACTGGTGCTCGCCGAACGACGTGCGCGGGTTGTACGACCGAACCTGACACATTCGACTATTTATTACTCAAAATAAAATTTAAAACCACTTAAAACCTTGAAAAAGTTATACCGCAGACTTGAGAAGACCGATCACAAGAAACTCAGCCTCTTTTCTTTTTTTTTATAAATAACATTGACATTACATTATAATATTTAATTATTGATTAAGTAACTTATTAGTGAAGTCAATAGACGAACATCGCAGTGGTTGCGCCAGTGCGTGCCGTATTTCGACATTTTCCCCCAGTTTACGTTCGAGCATCTATCGGTTCGCTTGTGCTTTAATTTTTTTACCATTTCAGATTTACTTCAATAAACCAAGTGTTCTCAAGTATCGTTTAATTTATGAACACTATGGTATGGTCAAAGGGGCTCCTGTTTCCGCAATAAGACCACTTATTTGGTTCCATTTTGCGTGCAGTCAAGTCTAGTCATTCAAAGTAGCCCAGTTCCTTCCAGAAGTTCAGAACACTCCTGGCGTCTTCGCAGACTTCTCGGAGCACCATGTATTCACTAAGGTTTTTGCCCGTTCGTTGGCCACACCTGCACATTCCAGGATTACATCAGTAACCATTCCGTACTCGCCCAGACAGCCTTCTGCACTTAGTACTGTCTGTTACGCCTATTGTGAAAAGGTGCTTCTTTAGTGATGTGTGATGCGTAAAGCCATACCTAAATGACCTCAAATGACCTATCGAGAGTTAAGTTCGTTGAAACAGTGTATGACTCACAATGCCGTTCTCTTCGACGTGCACGAACTTGTAGTCGGGCGAGGACGCCAGCACGACGACGGCCTCCACGTCCTGCGGCTGGTAGTTGAACACCACCACGCGCAGACCCACCTGCTCGCCTTGGCGGCACTCGTCGGGGCCCTCCACCTTCATGAAGAACGGCAGGATGCCCGTGTACTGGAACAATCATAATAATAATAATAAAATATCAATTGCCATACAAAACAGACTACGCGATGAAACAAAAGGCAAAAGGAAAAGGCTCAGCTTCGCCTGGCATTGAATTATGGATTTATTTTTCCATACAGCGCTGTTTTTCAGCCATCCCCTCCTCCCTAAGGTGTTGAGTGGGAGTGGATGTGTTATGGCTCCCCGATTACCTACTGAAGCTATCTTTTATTTATAAAATGTAATATTAAAAAAAGGGGTTCTGATTACCCTTCCAAGTGTATGTAAGTGTGTGTGTGTGCGTATTATTGATACAATATAAAATATATATATATATATATATACAAGCCAGATGTTGAGCATGCCAGCCTTTTAAATTCAAATTCAAATAGTTTGTTTCTCAAAATAGGATAACCGCACCACTTTTTGAAGTCAAGAAAATATACAAATAATAGAATAATACAGTCCTACTGCTTATAAATCAGAATAGTATGCAGACCTTAAAATTATTTACATTGCTTTAAATCCCATGCACTTTTATCTGTCATATAATCTTTAATTGTATAATAAACTTTTTTTAAAAGTTTCTGTTTGACAAATATTTTAAACTTTTTTAATTGTTGTTTAAAAATTTCTTCAGGGATTTTATTATAAAAACGGACACATTGTCCCCTGAATGATTTGTCTATTTTCGTTAGCCTTGTGTGAATCAGAGCAAGATTATGTTTATTTTTGGTGTTGCAGTTATGAATGTCACTGTTTTTTTTAAAACGATCTATATTCTTATGCACAAACATATGGCAAATCATTTATATAGATCAAAAATAGAAACGGACCAAGATTTGAACCCTGTGGGACACCCATTTTTATGGTGGATCCAGGGGCGCGCTTTCCATTGATGTCAACAGTCTGAATTCTATTTTCTAAATAAGAACTTATAAGTGTCAGCGCATTGTTCCTGATGCCATAGTGTTGTAATTTCCTTATAAGAGTCTCGTGTTGGACGCAATCGAATGCCTTAGATAGATCACAAAAAACACCGAGAGCATCCATTGAATCCTCCCAGGCATCATAGATATGATCAATAAGCTCAACACCCGCATCAGTTGTTGAGCGACCTTTTGTAAATCCAAACTGTTTACACGTCAGCAAAGTACTAAAGTGTGTCTGATTTGATTTAAAATAAGTTTTTCAAACATTTTACTGAAAACAGGCAATACAGATACAGGTCTAAAATATGAGAGATCACTAGTATTACCTGATTTAAAAACGTTTAAAAAGTTGCACGCATTTTCCTATGTATGGATAATGCAATAGGTTTATTTCATTCTTTCATCGTTTTTTATTTCACTCGTTAGTCGGTGAACACGTAGCGCCCGTGCGGCCCGATGTTCACGTCGCGCCAC
>CATIXQ010000010.1:16500537-16553060 GCA_949711755.1 Leptidea juvernica
TAGCATCTGCGTTGAGTTTACTGTCTGTATGGGCCTTGTTGTATTTTTTAAAAGATGTTAGGAACTTTTCTTTTTTGGTGCTGCTGTTAAATTCTGCAATTATATGCATTTTTTCCTTGTTTTTGTTGTGTAAACGGTGGGCAGTTCTTATGTCTCCATCATGGATACTCTCTTCAATTTTGGATCCAATGCTTTTAACGACTTGTAGTATATCTTCATCTGGAGTCACAAGAACGTTTCGTATTTCGACATGATTCAACCTCTGCAACCTTTGAATGTTTTCCAACTGTCCCTGCATATATTGTATGATAGTGACGTTTTTTTTGTTTATCTTTTGTAGATCTTCTACTTTAGTGGCAAGTTCTTGAAATTTGACTTCATTTGCTGCATCCCGCGTCGCCATCTCCATCTTTAGTTCATCGAACTTGGAAGTAAATTGTTCTCGCATTTTTTTAAATTGAGAATTCATATCTGCTGTAAGGGTCTCTATTGCTTCTAGGACGGGTTCAGCTTTCCTTTTGCGAGTAACGTGTATAGGTTTATCTTTAATTGAGACTGTCTCAGTGAGGTCACTTAGTGATGACGATTTAACCGGGGAACGAAGCATTATAATTGGTTTAATGTCACTTCTAGACTTCAGTATATCAACGGTATATCTTTGGTCGGCTTCAGCAAAGCGGCGGAACGCGTGCTCACAACTTAAAACACGTCTTCACCAAACGAGAACGGGGGAAGATCGTCGTATTTAGTGAGAAAATTTATCTCACTTGTATCATAATATACTATTATCACATTGTTGAAACCTAACATATAAACCCAACTTAAGTGGGCTATATTGTCCTTGAGTTTTAGTTAGAACTCTCACAAGCTGCATTCCTTGGTCTATTTAGCTAGGTGCCCGTTCAGTTTGCAATAGCCAGAGGGTAAACATATCAAACAGGACAGTTACTGAGCTAAGTACATATATATGACTCACGCAACATCTTGTAGAGGTCTATCTTGAGATGCCACACGGCATCCTGTCCAGCCACCAGGGTGGGTCTCAGAGGCTCCATGTTGCCTCCGCGGCCTTCCACCTGCACGTTCACGGTGAGGGACACTCCAGCGGCCTGCCATCGAGGCAGCCGGGCTCCGTCATGGTACGACACTACCATCTGCACCATTGCATCACATTAAAATAAACTATTAAGCGGCTGCTAAGCATCATTCAATCTTTCAGTATTTCAGATGCCAATTGGGCGTTCTTTTTTTTTTAACGAAAGTAAGGAACGAGACGAGCAGGACGTTCAGCTGATGGTAGTTGATAAGCCCTGCATATTATAATGCAGTGCCGCTCAGAATTCTTGAAAATCCCAAGTCACGCCTCTTCACCTTGAGACATAAGATGTTAAGTTTCATTTGCCCAGTAATTTCACTAGCTACGGCGCCCTTCAGACCGAAACACAGTAATGCTTACACTAAATAGGCGCCGTTGGTGGTACCTATAAAATATCCGGCATCCTGTGCAAGGCGAGCCTCCCACTGGTGTCTCATTCACGCGCACTAACATTAAAGTTAAGAGATTTTTAGCACAGTAATATCAAATTCCAACATACATAATATACTTTGAACAAGATTGCCTAAGATAAAAAAAAAATGTTGCCTACGACATAAACAAAACTGGAGCATAGATAAACATTAAAAGAAAAAATATTCTATAACATATTAGAAGTGATTCCCATTCGATAATGTATGCCTCAGACCTGCGAAACTCAACGGTCTTATTTTTTTTGAGAAAGTTACGATACAATCAAATTTATCATTTAAATAGCTTGACGGCATTCTGCATACATAATGCTTACTTTATTATATAAAAAAAAACAAAAATGCAATCTCCATCATCAGCCAATTTAATCATGTTGAATACATAAGTGATTCTGTTTAAGGGTATCTCCCTGTATTTGACTAACTTAATTCATTGTTTACTTACGTATACATCAAACGGCATCGCAGGCTTGAACACCTGCAGTTCTCCCCCTAGGAAGGTCAGGGCGAGGGATGAGTTGTATATCCTGGCGATGCTGTAGGCCTCCTGCACCTCATCCAGCAGGGGATCACCCACGGACGCGGTGACGATCACCTCCATGCCGTCCAGAGTGGGAACTAGCTGCGCTAGCTCGGCCATCGGGTACTTGAACTCGTAAGTGCCGTTGAACTACAAAATAACCAATTAAGTTAATCATTTAATTAAACCAATCAATTAATTTAGTTATATCTATTTAAAACTTGTTACTTGAGCGTTGAGAGAAAAACTGGTATGAACAAAATTAAAGAAAGACTAGCTGACCCAGCAAACGTTGTATTGTCATATAAAGTAAAAACTTGGGGTATAAAAAAAGTAAACGATCGATTCTCACACCTAATAAAAACATCGCAGATACATAAAATTTAACGTACTACAATAATCATTATATTATTTTGTCCTCTTGCAATTCTATTGTGGTTCTATCTGTGAATGGAATAGAATAATATTAAAAATCTTCGATTAAGAGCGATTAAAAAATCGCTGTTCATCGAAGAGGGTTGAAAGTTTTGGGGTGTATTTTTTAATGTTGTATCATAAAATAATAAAAAATAAATAAATTATCTAAAAATTAAACAAAAATTAGGGGTGGACTACCCTTAACATTTAGGGGGGATGAAAAATAGATGTTGTTCGATTCTCAGAGCTTTGGTAGGTCATGCACATAAAATTTCATAAGAATCGGTCAGCCGCTTAGGAGGAGTTTAACTACAAACACGGCGACACGAGAACTTTATATATTAGATGTGCAAAACAAGTAACAAGAGAGGTAAGTAAAAGGCAGACGAAAAGATAGTTGCATTGATAACATATTAAATATACCAGGAAGAGACTGTATGGTAACAGTACACACTAAAAAAACCCGAAATGGGTCCATGACATGTGTACTCATTTGTATAAAAAAAGTGTGTGTGCACTCAAGAAGTTATACTTCTTTGCCGTAGCAAAGCAAAAATCCATAAAATTATTTATTTCACCTGCTATTCTACGTTTGTAGAAAGAACAATTTTGTAAAAATCTTGCAAAAATGGCTTTGACAATTAATTATTAAATAATGAGTACGGCTGTATGGGCTTGAACCCTTTGCCTGTCCTAACAATGGATGAAGAACCCAAAAAAAATAACGAATGACGCAAACGTCAGAAAAGTTTAGGAACCAACTTCACCGTGTTACTTTTGAGTAACAGTGATGCGCGCGCATCTTAAAATTTCACTCTCATAATTTTTTCATAACGCGCCTAAAGACGTATTTACTTCAAAAATTAATATATTGTATAAGAGTACTTATTATTTTAAATTGTTTGCTGTCCTGGAAATGAATGGCTTATTTATTTTAATGGAATGGTTGATTATGGTCATAAGATACATAATAGCTATAAGGGTAAATGTATACACTTCTATAATAAAGTCCCAGCCACTGTTCAGGCATTATCTATAAATAAATTTAAATGTTTTATAAAAAAAATGGCTCTGTCGTAAATCCTATTACTCCACTGCTGAATATCTAAATGATCGGACAGCCTGGGACTAGATTGTGATTATTTTATAGCGATAGAAATTACTGTACAATATTGTAGATTTTTATTGAAAAGAGCGCAAAAAAAGAATGCTGGGAGAGTTTCTTGCGGCGCTTCTTCTCTCTCAGAGCGCCATTTGTTTCCGAAGCCGTAGTAGTATCTAGTAGTTATTAGAAATGACATCAAAATGAATTCTAAAGGAATCAATTTTGAGAAAATAAATGCCTGATGGAGCTATCATTGGTATTTGGCGATATGTATAATAGCCTACCAGTTTGGGAGGTAAGTGTATGTATGTATGTTTGTACTCACAAATCTGAGGTAAGGCAGCTTGTCGTAGTAGTGATTGTTGTAGTAATTGTAGTTGGTCGACGTGGTGTACGAGTTATAGTTGTTAATGTTGTTCATATTCTGGTTCGCGAATTCCACTGGCTCCGGCTTCGGCATCCAGAAGGGAAACTTCTCATCCTGAAAAAAAAATAGCATTATCAATGTACACCAGTTCCATCGTAACAGTTATTATAGAACACGCTTCTTCAGTCTCAGAGTGACAGGACACTACGCTACGCCTTTTGATCATTTTTTGAAATCATTTACTTCAGAAACAAAATTACATAGATATACTAGCTGACCAGGAAACGTTGTATTGCCAATATTAAAATCGCGATACAAAAGTAACTGTTGATCGTAGATAGGTGAAAATGAAAATATTGAAGTTGTATGTATTTTTTAATGCTGACTCATAATCAAACAAATTTAAAAAAAATGTCAAAAAAATTTAAAAAAAAATCGTGTGGACCGCCCTTAACATTTAGGGGGATGACAAATAGATGTTGTCCGATTCTCAGACCTACCCAATATGCACTCAAAATTTCATGAGAATCGGTCAAGCCGTTTCGGAGGAGTTTATTGTTTAGATATACATAGTATTCTGCCAAAGTGCGCAGCAGTTTGTCGGCAGTAATTCTCGTGTTACCCATATTATGAAACTAATAATATGCTTTTGTGTGTGACAATTTAATCTGGTCTAATTCTATTACTTATTATGGACATTGTGCTACGTAAAACTTTCGCAATGAGTTCTTTACCTGATTTTTTATTTTGCAAATCGACAATTGTGACGCTATATGGAAAGTGATTAAGTTAAGTATTCATTAATTAATATTTTAGGTACCACTAGCTTCTTTTTGTCAGATAGCCGAGTTGAGTAGGTATGCACTCTCTTTACTACGAATTTAGTTATGTCTCGATATTGTTCGATTTTTTTTTTATGGAATAGGAGGACAAACGAGCGTCACCTGTTGTCAAGTGATCACCGCCGCCCACAATCTCTTGCAACACCTGAGGAATCACAGGAGCGTTTCCAGCCTTTAAGGAAGGTGTACGCGCTTTTTTTGAAGGTACCCATGTCGTATCGTCCCGGAAACACCGCACAAGGAAGTTCATTCCACAGCTTTGTAGTACGTGGAAAAAAGCTCCTTGAAAACCGCACTGTGGAGGACCGCCACACATCAGATGGTGGGGATGATATATTAATTTGTGGCGTGTCGTGCGAAGGTGGAAGGTGGAAAACTCTATATGGAAAGTGATTAAGTTAAGTACTTTGTTAAGTTAGTCTTTAAACAATTCGACACGTGTTTCGCCTCTACAGGAGGCATCCTCAGGACGTGTTGTCTCGCCAAAATCTGGCACGAGCGGCGTATTGGCGGAATTAACACTGAACAAATATCAAATCATTTGTATAATTAAGGATTTCCGCAAAGTAACGCCTACTTCAATAAATTTTCTTAAGTATTCATTAATTAATATTTTAGGTACCACTAGCTTCTTTTTGTCAGATAGCCGAGTTGAGTAGGTATGCACTCTCTTTACTACGAAGTTACTCGATATTGTTCGATTAGCGTTTTGTAATGTGTAACTATTCAAATCATGCTGTCTTTCTCTTTTTTTTAGGTATTTGGGACGAGAAGATTTTACGGAGGTTCCCGAGGAAATAAATACTTACAAAGTTGAAGAGTCGCGTGACCACCTTCTGCGGGTCGTACCACCAGTCGGGGTGGTCCAGCTGGTTGGGCTGCCCGGGCCGGTAGTTCATGTTGCGCTGGTTGTACTCCTCTTGGCCGTACTCGAACGACTGGTAGCTCTCGTTGTACAGGTACGGGTTGTAGTTCGGTCGGACTGAAAGATACACCGGCATTCAACACAAAGCTATCAAATCAAACACACATAAATTCAAATTCAAATATTTTTATTCAAAATAGGATTTAAAATCACTTATTGAACGTCAAAAACTACCACCCATTCAAAAGAGACTGCCTCAGACCTGAGAAGAATGGGCGCAAGAAACTTAGCGGGCTTTTTTTTTATATAAAATATGGATTACAATGTAATATCGTACAATAAACATTTATAATTAAAGAGCCTGAGGGTGTTCGCTTTAATCCCAGTCCGTGGTGTCATTAAGATAATCGTTTATGCTATAATAACCTTTCCCACACAAACGTTTTTTAACAATTCTTTTAAATTTCGTAACACATTTGTTTTGTACATTTTCTGGGATCATATTGTAGAAGCATATACATCGCCCAACAAAAGACTTACTAACTCGACCCAACCGAGTAGTAGGCATAACAAGTTTATTTTTGTTCCTCATGTTAACATTATGAATGTCACAGTTTCTAGAAAATTCCTCAATGTGCTTATGATCATACAAAACATTATCAAAAATGTATTGAGAAGCAACAGTCAAAATATTTATTTCTTTTTCTTCTTTTCATAGTTATCTAATGCGCCCCACATTTTATTCCGAATCATGCACCACTGGAAGCATACCAGTGGGAGGCTCATTTGCACAGGATGCCGGCTAGGTTATAATAATAATATTGACACAGTTTTTACACAAATTACCTTGCCCCAAGTTAAGCATCTATAGCCTGTGTTATGGGTTACAAGACAATGATATATTAAATACAATATACTTACTTTAACATACATAAATTCATATAAACATACATAAATACATTTAAACATCCATGACTCGGAAACAAAAATCCATATTCATCATATAAATGCTTGCACCTACCGGGATTCGAACCCGGGACCTCTAGCTTAGTAGGTAGGATCGCTAACCACTCGGCTATACAGGTTATGGGTCAAAAAAAATGCACGATGCGAATTTAACGCATGATGGCGGGTTAAAGCTAGTCGATATATATAAAAAATAGCAAGCATCCGATGTATGTCCATTAAATAGTGAGAATTGAAATTGTTATTGATTGATTGTCAGAAGATTGATTGATTAGATGTGAATAGAAAGGGCTCGAGCTTATTATCAACAACCATCACAATGTGTCTCGTCTTCAACAAACATTTTTTTTATGAAAATAAGGGACGAGACGAGCAGGACGTTCGGCTGATGGTAATTGATACGCCCTGCCCATTACAATGCAGTGCCGCTCTAAATTCTTGAAAAACCATAAAAATTCTGAATGGCACTACAACTGCGCTGGTCACCTTGAGACATAATATGTTAGTATCATTTGCGCAGTAATTTTACTAGCAACGGCGCCCTTTTTAGACAGAAACACAGTAATGCTTACACATTACTGCTTCACGGCAGAAATAGGCGCCGTTGTTTCTTCTTTTTATTTATTTCAAGGAATATCGACAGCTATATACACAAAATAAAAATACAATAAAAACTTACAGAGCTAATTACAGATATTCACTAATAGAAATTGTGGTACCAATAATCTAGCCGGCATCCATAGCAAAGGAGGCTCCCACTTCCCAAATGTTTATAGAATTTGATATATTGTATCATATATATCAAATTCTATCAACATTTATGTTTGTACAAACCGTTGTCCATTATTATTGTTTTTTTTTTTATGGAATAGGAGGACAAACGAGCGTACGGGTCACCTGTTGTTTAGTGATCACCACCGCCCACAATCTCTTGCAACACCAGAGGAATCACAGGAGCGTTGCCGGCTTTTAAGGAAGGTGTACGCGCTTTTTTTGAAGGTACCCATGTCGTATCGTCCCTGAAACACCGCACAAGGAAGCTCATTCCACAGCTTTGTAGTACGTGGAAGGAAGCTCCTTGAAAAGCGCATTGTGGAGGACCGCCACACATCCAGATGGTGAGGATGATATCCTAACTTGTGGCGTGTCGTGCGAAGGTGGAATTCGGCGGCAGGAATCAGGTTAAACAGCTCTTCGGAACACTCCCCGTGATAAATGCGGTAGAAGACACACAATGAAGCGACGTCTCTACGCAACGCCAATTGATCCAGCCGTTCACAGAGCACTGGGTCCCCGACAATTCGAGCTGCTCAGCGTTGCACGCGGTCAAATGGATGACAGCAATACTCCATGTGTGGCCGGACCTGCGCTTTGTAGAGCGCTAGTATGTGGGCCGGCTTGAAGTATTGCCGTGCTCTATTAATGACGCCCAGTTTTTTTGAAGCCAATTTGGCTTTGCCTTCCAGATGACCACGAAATTGGCAATCGCTCGAGATTTCGAGACCCAGTATTCCGATACTAGGCGCGGCTTTAAGAGAAGTGTTCTCGAAGAGCGGTGATACGACAAATGGGGATTTTTTAGTGGTAAACGCGCAAACTTGAGTCTTCTGGGGGTTAAATTGGACAAGGTTCAATTTTCCTCATTCCGCGACCTTCTCAAGAGAGGACTCGATAGAAGACACAAGTTTCTCCCGGAACTGGTCGACGATTTCCCGAGAGAGACCTGCATGGCCAGTGTATACGGCATCACCAGTGCTATCGTCTGCATAGCAATGAATGTTGGAGGTGTCCAACATATCATTGATATGCAGAAGAAACAGCGTGGGAGACAGCACACAGCCTTGGGGCACTCCAGCATTCACGGGCTTCGGGTTCGAGCAATATCCGTCGACAACGACCTGTATGCTGCGCCCAGTGAGGAAGCTGGAGGTCCACTTGCACAAGCTCTCGGGAAGCCCAAATGATGGAAGTTTGGAGAGGAGCGCCTTGTGCCATACACGATCAAAGGCCTTCGCTATATCCAGGCTAACTGCCAGGCCTTCCCCCTTGCTTTCAATAGCCGCTGCCCATCTATGTGTTAGGTATACCAGAAGATCACCTGCCGACCGACCATGGCGAAACCCGTATTGTCGGTCGTTGATCAACTGGTGACCCTCTAGATATACCAAGAGCTGACGGCTAATTATGCTCTCCATGATTTTGGAGAGCAGGGAGGTAATAGCAATAGGCCTGTAGTTTGCCGGATCCGAACTGTCTCCTTTTTTTTTGGATCGGATGGACAAGGGCTGACTTCCATGAGTCAGGGACTACGCCTTTAGAATAAGAGTGCCGGAATAAACGCGTTAGCACCGGCGTCAACTCAGGGGCACACGTTCTAAGCACGATTGGAGAAATGCCATCTGGCCCGCTCGACTTCCTGACGTCCAACGAAAACAGAGCTCGCCTAACAGATTTCTGTCTGAACTGTACTTCAGGCATAGAGCTCTGACACCGCGGGATGGTCGGCGGTGTTTTTCCGTTGTCGTCAAGAGTCGAGTTGGAGGCGAAAAGAGTGCACAAGAGATCGGCTTTCTCTCCTGCCGTATGGGCCAGGGTGTCATTCCTCATGTGCAACGGCGGCATGGACGGCTGGCTGAAGTTACCAAGAGCAGCTTTCGACAACGACCAGAACTTGCGTGTTCCGGTCGGGTAGCTGGAAAGCTGCTCGCCGATTTTGACGACGTGTTTTGACTTTGCACGGGCGATTTGCCGCTTAAAAAATCTGGAGGCACGGTTGTATTTCCTCTTAAGAACTGTGCATTTCGGATCCTTTGTGCCCAGCGCCGCAACCCAAGTTCGATACGCCTGTTTTTTGCAGTCAGATGCTGCTTTAACAGACGCATCGAACCAGGGCTGTGATCTGCCACCGATGGGTACTACAGAGTTTGGTATAAAAATATCCATACCCTGTAGTATCACATCGGCTAATGCAACGGCGCAGGCACTAGGATCATCCGAATGGAAACAAACCCTGCCCCAAGGGTAGGATGCAAAAAAGGAACGCATCCTATCCCAATCTGCTGACTTGTAGTGCCAAACGCGGCGGGTCGCTGGTGGTCTGCGACGTTGGCGTCGGATAGGCACTACACTCCTGACCAGGCAATGGTCGGACGTTCCGAGAGGGCCGTCGACAAAGACCTGGCCACCACACAAAGGGGAATGGCCACCGGTCCTCGACACTAACCTATGCGAAACATAGCGACACTAGGCCGCTACTTCACGCCGGTATTCTGTGCGAGTGTGGTAATTAACCCGGACGAGTCTGGCCCGATTGTGCTGACGACACCCATGGGCCTGGGACTCCCCTATTCTTTTTACGCCCCGGGAAAAGTACAGGGCAAATGTCTTGTACTATCTATATATAAGAGATTTCCACGTATATAGTCACTCATCACTATTCAACAATCAATCAATATTCTTTTCACCGAGCAGAGGTCAGCTAAGAATTACGGATTTTCCAAAATTACATCCGCAAGAGTTTTTTTTTATTATGAATAGAACAAGGTCTGTCGGGTCAGCTAGTATAATATATGCTATACTTTCTTTGGCGCAGGATAATTTGAAAATCAAATCATACTGAGCTTAGAAAAAATCTTAAAATCATCGTTTATAGTTTAGAGTAATATAAGTTAATCAGCCATTAACCTCTGTCCCGCTGTTCAAGGTCTTGTCTGGGCCTGTAGTGTGGCACGGGCCGTATGGTCGCTCGCAGGGTCAGGTTGCCCCGCACGGGAGCCCCGGACGTGTAGTTGGCCATCACCCGCCCGTGGATGTAGTGCTCCGTGTTGAAGAAGAACGCCGGCATCGTTATGTTCACCTGGTATCAGAAACATGATTTAAGAGTTAATATGGGTATTCTTGGACAACGGCGATTCTATTCTGCCGTGAAGCAGTAATGTGTAAAAATCATTGTGTTTCGGTCTGAAAGGTGCCGTAACTAGTGAAATTACTGGGCAAATGTGACTTAACATCTTATGTCTCAAGGTGACGAGCGCACTTGTAGTGGCGCTCAGAATTTTTAGGTTTTTCGATAATCCTGAGCGGCACTGCATTGTAATGGGTATGACGCATCAATTACCATCAGCTGAACGTCCTGCTCGTCTCGTCCCTTATTATTATAAAAAAAAATTGAACAAACATAGATCAAGGAGTAAACGGGCTTAGTGGGTCATCGGATGGAAAGGTAGGACCGCTGATCATGAGCCAGGGTTCAGTGTTGCCGGCTTCTTTTACATTGATAATTTATTAAAATGATCATCTCTTTGAGCTTTCGTTGAGCTCCTCATGTAGGAGCGCTGACAGACATATATGACTACACAAACATGGTGATTGAAAATCGGGATTTAAAAGTTTTTTCCAAATTCAAATATTTTAATCAGCGTCAAAAACTACCACCCATTCGAAACTTTATGCCTCAGACCTCTCAGGGGTCTGAGAGTGCTTGACTTACCAACTCGACTTAACCGAGTAGTCGGCACAACAAGTTTATTCAAATTCCCTAATGTGCCTATGAACACACATGACGTTATCAAGAATATTGTGGAGATGGAACATTTAAAATGTTTATTTCTTTAAATCACTCGATGATTCTATAGGAACTAGGTTGTAAACAGCGCAAAATGCTCTATTCTGCAGCACAATGATGGTATAAATATCGGTTGCAATGTCCCATAAGAATATACCGTTCGACAAAGATACTATGTGTTGGCACATGAACACTTGTATGGATTGGTGCATATGTTAGATATATTTCAGATTACCTAAGTCACCGAAACAAAGAATATCAAAACCTAGTTGGCTTCAAATAAGAACAAATATAGTGGCTACAAAACTGAAATTTTTGGAAGGAATACTCTGGTCAGGAGCACACCTCTTTTGCCAATTCACACGTCACTAATACTTAATGTTTTGGTAATCATATAATAAGTTCTTAAATCGTATATATAACTACTGGTAGACTTAGCACTATACCTTGAACGTATACAGTTGTCCAGGCGATTGATCGATCATAGACCTTAAATTTCTATACTTTTCGTAAGCGTCGATGCGGTTACGCACGCGGCCATTAAGAGTTCTATTTTGACAGTTAGCCAGATGGCGCACATCACGGATGAGCATGTAAGGAGGGAAACTTGAAATTGGATTGAATTTATGGCTTTCAGGACAAGTATAAGGGATTGTTCTGAAGCCGCAAAACTATGAAAATAACTCAAGCCTAGTTGTGCATTAATTAATCTTGAATCTCATCTCGAAAATGGATGTTCCTCGAAGTGGAAACTGTAGATCAAGCAATTTTTTACGGAAGAGGAAAAACCAATGTGATAAAAAGATGTGATAACCGCTAACCCACGATGCTTAATTAGCCCCATCTATTCATTTATTACTCCAAAAATTGTTGCCAACGTTTCGATTTAAATAAACTCGTTACTAATAAGCTTAATTAAGGTTACTGTAAAAATATTTGTGTTTCTGTAATTATGGCCAATTTCAATATTGAATGTCCAACATTGGGGACAACTACACCCTACTGCATCTCAAAAGTTTCGCCGCTCTGAAATATAGTAGCTACGCGTAATATAATAAGAACACTGTTTTTTAATATTACATTGTATAAAAAAGATAGCTTAAGTAGGTAATCGGGGAGCCATAATACATCCACTCCCACTTAGTGAGGAGGGGATAGCCGAAAAACAGCGCTGCATGGAAACATAAATCCATGATTCCATGTCAGGTGAAGCTGAGTGTTAACGCCTGTCAAAGTCACTTGTATTTACTTAGATACTCTGTGGTAATCATAAGTATTGTGTTGTAAAATGTTGTTACTCTTTGTTAGATATTCGTACCAATTGTCGTTTAAAATATTTGTTTAAATTAATTAATTGATCTCATAATGTTCACAACGAGACACTGGGCCTTTTCCTTGTTCGTTTGTTATCATCGCGTAACCTAATTATTCATTTTATTTTTGTAATGTTTTGTATGGCAATAAAGAATTTATTTATTTATTTAATACAAGTAGGTACCTCGAATCTGGTCTGATAGTACTCCTCGACAAGGAATCGTGTCTCTTCCAGCTGCCCCAGCGCCTCGACGCGCACGTACCACTCCCCGAACTGCAGCTGCTCGCCGAGGTGATACTGGAGACTCACAGTGCCGTAGTTACTCTAAAAAAAAACAGTCCATATACTATTCCAGTTAAAACGAACCTCGATAAGTCAAAAATCCTTTCAACTCGAGAAAATGTCGCGTTCCCTAAACCAGAATAAAATTATTTCAGGTTAAATAAAAAAATTGTGTTTAAGTATTGTTCTTCCTAATAAAATGTATGGCGGCAGAAATCTTGTGCAATCAACTTGTGTGATCAAAATCAATACAAATATTTTTATTCAAAATAGGATTTAAAATGATTACCTATGGTCATATTCTATATTAAAGTTTTAATCCATCCATCGATCTATAATTTTCATTCATCAATTCATTTGGCAAGAGATCCCTTTTCCAGACCCCTATAACCAGATTAATTAAAAAAAAAACTTAAATTAGGCAACAACACTCTTAAGACTGACTGGCAAATATATGAAAATTTTATTACCCGTTAATATTGATATCTCAGCCGTTACGTCATATTCCAAAATGTATTCATGAAAATACATCGATTTCCAATATTATTTTAATTGGTGAAATTAGTTTAAGCCTTTTTTCGAAACTAAATAGACCTGAATCCACATTACAGATTAGAAATTCAAAATCAAGACAAATGTATACAATTTTGAAATAAACTCACAGCCACTGTTCATTTTCGTTTCATTCAGTTTTTTAAAAACGATATCAAGTCTTTTATTAAAAAATGGCTCCGCTGTAAACTTACTTTTAAACAGCGGATTATCTAAGCGATCGGTCAGCCTGGGATTGGGTTAAAATTATGTTTTTTTTTATATAAGAGGGGTGTCTCACGGGATGGGTAGAGGTGAGGCAACCGCCCATGGACATCTGCAACAACAGGTGTCAAGAAATACTTTGCCGGCCTTTAAGGTGAGAGTATGCTTTTTTCTTGAAGGTCCCTGAGTCGTATCTGTTCGCACTCCCCGTGACAAATGCGGTAGAAGATACAGAGAAAACCCACATATCTACGCAATGCCAAAGAATCAAGCTGATCGGAGATGACTTGATCGTCGATGATTCGAGAAGCTCTTTGTTGTATGCGGTCAAATGGAAGAAGATAAGAATAGTCATAACGGGTACCATTTTAGAAGTATTTGAAAGAAATTATTTTTTTTTGAAATATTTTGCCTTTTATGCCTTTCATCAGGTGATCTACAACCCTCGTTTGTCCTCCTATAAAAATACTCTTATTATTTATAACCGAACACACACAGCAGGGTGCAAGACAATGCATTCATTGACCGTATAATGTTACACCATTGTCTTTCAACAATCGTCCATAAGTGTACATTAGGTATACTCCATATTAATTGAGCATTACTCGTGAAATTCGAATACACCATCGATGCTAATAACAACATAGCATTTTGATACGTTTCCGATTTTTCAAAAGGAGTTTATACTAATTAGATAGTTTAGATGGCGCTGTTTAGTCTCTTCATTAGGCCATTGTGCGTGCCCATTCGTCTTCTTACCCCAGGCAAGATCATCCCAGAGATCTAGCAGTCTTTTCAAATTTGCTACAGGAATCAGGTAGCGATACTCGAGATCGGGAGGATTTGGCAGGACACACTCACACCAGTTGGAGGCTCCTTTGCACAGGATGCCGGCTAGATTATGGGTACCACAACGGCGCCTATTTCTGCCGTGCAGCAGTAATGTGTAAACTTTACTGTGTTTCGGTCTGTGTAATTACACGGCAAATGAGACTTAACATCTTATGGCTGAAAGTGACGAGGGCAATTATTGTAGTGCCGCTGAGAATTTTTTGGGGTATTTTGAGCGGCACAGCATTGAAATGGGCTGGGCATCATTAGGTGATAGTTAATACGCCCTCAAGACAAGCGTGTCTCGCCCCTTATTATGATAAAAAAAACACTCCTGCACTCTACAAGCACGTGTTTTGGCGATTTCTCTGCATCCATAATATAGGGGTATATAAAGGGTCTCATGTCTGTCACACCTAAGGCAGATAGATGCTTGTTCAAGGGACAGCCGCATTCGGTGACAACACCTTACGCTGTCCCTGTGTATTCTGCATATTTTTAATAGGAGACGATAGATAAATCATATTATGGTGCCAATAGTATTGTCGGTAGTCATCCCAAACAGAACATGTATTGAAAAAAGATTGTTCCAAGTGGAAGAAGATTAAAAATTACGTCAGGTCCGGTTTAATATAAATCCAAATAAAGCTTTTGATAAAGCCACTGGTATGATCAATCACATAATACGAGGCGAGGGGTAACTAGTAAATATTGCGTATGTAGATGAACTTTATTTTGTTATTCGGTAGATTTCTCGTGACAGGCATCGTCATGCTCGCTTAAATGCCACTGCTTGTGGCGGCGACGTGGGGCGGGTGGTTCCCTTATCTAAAATATGGTCAAGGGAGGCGATGGCTGGTCCATGCGTCATGCTCGTGAACGGGTGCTACTTGTTGTGGCAGGATGATCCTGTAGCCGGCAACTCTGCTTCATGTTTTTTTTATTTCCTTTATTTAAAGTTAAAGTTATTATATATTAAATGCTTGCATAATGCCTTTATTTTTTTTCCAGTATGTGTGGATTGATGCATCTACTGTAACTCAATAACTCTTATGTTTATAATAATTATTAATTTACTTTTTTTTTGACTTATGCATACTCATGGTAAGCCTTTCAGTTTTTAACGTTTGAGTATTTTTGTTGCGTCACTTTGCATATATTGTAATTGGAAATGATTTGTAAATTTCATTAAAAATAAGAACTTGTAACACCTAATCTGTTATGAAAAAAGCAACCCTAGAGTTTCTTGCTCATTCTTCTTTGAGGAAACCTGCCTTCCGAATGAGCTGTATAAAAAAAATTACATATTTCAAGTGTAATATGATTTACCTATGAAATAATAATATTTTAAATTTTGATTTTGAACTATAGTGCATATTATATTTAAAATATATGTTCCTGCAGAAGTTAGTGAAGGATTGTTAAGCGAAGTAGTTGTTAAGAGAGTAGTAGTATCTTAATATATTTTCTAGCACTTCAGTCAAACTTTTCGGAGGGTTTCTAACGAGAAAGCACATGGTCACTCTCGCGCTTTCTGTGCGAGATCGAACCAAAATCACTGACATAGCCCGGATGATTGCTAAACTGAAGTGGCAGGGGTCAAGGCACATAGCTTGACGGACAGGCATTGGGGTGCAAAGAACTCTAATGTTGATCATGTACTGGAATATTTGGGGGAGGCCTTTGTCCAGCAGTTGACATTTTCCAGCTAATATAATTCTGATCTAGTCCTAAAATTTAAAGAATTTTAACGAATAAGTTCTTCCAGTTCCTCCTAGATAACTGTAGTTCAGTTAGTATTAATTTATATTAACAATGTCTGTGTGATGACAGAAAACAGTGTTTTTAGGATGTATGTATGAATTCGAAAAGCAGCAGCAAATTGGGAGGTATGTGACATCACCAATGCTTCAAATGATGTTAATGTATGATTGGTGATTTTTGTACTATTTACCTAATTTATATTACATACATACAAGATTTCTTGTTGACATGTGAATACAAAACTCACCTGTCTTGACAGCCATCTCTTCATAATTCTCCTGTTTGGGTCGAGTATGTACACATCTATAGCACGACCAAATGCTTTCAGCTCAGTGTTGATGGGAATCACTCGAAAACGAACTGCAAAAGAAAGCCATTTTAATTGGTATTTTTATGGCAACAAGTATTATATTGCTTTATTAGATCTTTCATTGTTTCACTTGATGTATGTAAGTATTTATTTAAAAAAATAAGTTCTAATAACTAAAGCATTGTCTCACAAACCTGTCTGTCCCTGCTTATACACAGGTTTATCCATTTGTATAAATATAGTCATGAACCGTTGAGAGAATGTCAACTGTGTTTCGTTCACAAATGCTCTCCCTCCAAACGGATCATCTAAGTAAAGACCTTCCACTCTCAGCTTATAGTCCCCTGGTACAGTTGTTTCTGGTATCTAAATAGTATAAAGGTAATATTATTATTAATTTAAATAAGGCTTGTAAAAATGTTTTGACTTTTGAGGTGTATCTAATTTTTATTTTTTTATGGATTAAAAACCTCCCTTAAATCAAATGTATGTTCAACTACATAAAATTGCTGAAAGAGCTTTCCATGTTTTGTATTAACTTATTACCCAATTAGTCTATTGTGGCTGCTTGTTTCGTAAATAGGCACATTTATTTATAATATTGCAGCACCATGAAATATTGAGATTAAAACGAATATATTTATTAATTTTGTTACAATGCTGTAAATATAAATTAATTTGCTGTATATAAGTGAACCACAGTTGAATTATGAGCTCTAGAAGAACTGTTCTTATGTTAACTGGATATTGTTAATCTTTTCTTATTTATTTATTAAGGCTTTTACATTACAATGACTAAAAATAATAATGGTCCCACAAAACCAACTTGATGGTTTGTCTGTGGAATCAGCTCAATCTTAATTATTAAATAATTTATCAAGTTTTTTTTTATAAATGTGGAGGTGAAAACTTTTTACACAATATTATTTAACATAACTAAGGACTCTTATTAGTTAAATGTTAAAATAATTATTAACTCTAGGTACTTCATTTTTACCATCAGATCTAGACCTTGTCTGGTGAACATGACATACCAGGGTTGGACTACGCTCTTGATTGCCACTGTGGTGTAATGCAAGTAAATATTTAATTATTAAGGAAATTTGTAGTATTCTACATCCCTTAAATCTTACAAATGCAAACCTTAAACAGCAAGCAGCAGGGTTTCTGATTCCTACATCTAAATGTCATACAACATGTATGTGGTGATTAAGCCTTTGAATAAAGAATATAGATACTAACCCGAACATTCAGTATTTCAGGAACTCCCTCCTTTACTCTTTCAATTGAGTGTCCAATTTCAACTCCATTACAAGAAACAGAGGCTCTCACAGTCATCTGTAGCCTTGCTCTGAGTATATTAGCTGATATTTTGTATATCTGTCCTGGACGAACCATTCGAGATGCTACTATGAAATATGTTCTGTGGGTGACAAAGCAATAAAATTTAAGTTATTTCTTTTATTTATTACAAGAATTTTCTTTTGTGGGTGATGTCTCTATCTTATTGTGCAGTATTTCCAGGACAATATGACATGGGTACACTCTTGTGATTCCTCTGGTGTTGAAACATAACGTGGGTGGCGGTGATCACTTTACATCAAGTGACCTGCACACTTGTTTGTCCTCTCTTCCATAAAAAAATTGTGGGATTTGAACCCACACCTGCTTGGATACATCTCAAGCCAATTTCTTATATGCAATGAATAAGCACTTTATCAACTGTGATGTAAATCCTGATGGACACAACAACAGGCATGTTGAACAAACACATCATGGATATTGTGTTAATTGGATGGTCAGATAATTGGTCTTCTTTGACCAATGTATTGTGTATTCTAGGAAACCACTTTAAAATTACAAATTCAGGCAATTCTATTAAATGTTGGATAATTTTTCTTGAAAAATCTATGTTAGAAACTAGCTGGATCCTCATTAACATAAAAAAAAATTAAGTGCATAAATAATATTAAACTTACGCTTCATTTATCAGAACACTATCATGTTCCAATTCTGCTCTTACATTAGATGTAAAGGTCCTGCCCACATCCCAGGCAGGTCTTGGAGTGTTCTCACTATAAATATTGGGGACTAACGGATTGTTACGGTTCTCATACTGATTATATCTTTGATCTGTTGCATATGGATTCCTGTTCAAATCAGTGTTCTGGTATCTTCTGTTTGGGTCATATGGATTGTCATACCGAGGATCATTGGTATTGTAGTCATTTGTTGGGTTTGCTGCATTATAATCTGAGTTATATGAAGGACTGGCATAATCTTGAGCACTACATCGATAAAGTAACACTAATGAAGTTAAGCTAATAAAAAGATTCATTCTTCAGTCTTAACCACCTAAAAATATATTTTTTAATTAGATATAGAAACTAAAATTTTAAATAAATATTTGGAACATCTAAGTAATGAGTAAGTTTGTTATAAAGTATTATATATGTACTTTAAATCAAAGGAAACATTTGGAAATGAAAGCATTAATTGTATTGTAAGTACGTATTTGTAACTGGTAAGGATAACATTACATTACAAAAGAGCACACAGTAATCAAACAATTTTAAAATAATTAATTATCACACAGCAGCTCAGTAACAGAGCCGTGTATTATAGATTAAATTAACTTACTTTAAACTTATTTAACTGCTAAAGTTAACGCCCATGGATGCTGTTCGCTTGGTGCTGTAATATAAATGATAAACAATACTTGTTGACTACTCGCATATATATGAAGAGTTTACAATAACACACGTAAAACTTATTAAAGCAGGTAATATTAATTCGAAACGAGATTCGAATACATCTACTTCTCAAACTTTATTGTACACAAACGCATTCTCAGTTAACACCACACCCGCCGGTGACGGGTGAACGATTTAAAACAATAAAAAAAAACTAAGTGTCAAATCAGCAACATTTCTGTATGTTGTCACTTGTCAGTGTTATGGATTTCCCAACTCAAGCGATTTGATTCATCAAATTAAATGGATAGGCAAGAACTTATACTCTATCTACGGCAAGATCTTAAAAAACTATGATGTATTCTTGCGAATTTATATAATTAAAGCAGAAGTGGGCGATTAATGATTATGACATATAGTAATTAGTATATACTAATGAAATCATACGATTATAAAAATATCACGATTATAAGATATAGTAGTTACTAATATTATAGGTAATCGACGTACGCGAGTCGACTCAGATCAAAGTTCGAAAATACTTTAAGAGTATTGTTCTGTTTTCATGATGACTATTGGATTAAGGTACACAAATTAATAATTTATAAAGTACAAATTCTCTTTATTAATAAAAAATAACATATTTTATGATACTAATCATTCTAATAATTTTCTGAAAATCACCAAAGTCAGTTTCTATCCTTTAGCCAAGCAGCTGATAGTGACTCTCGACTTCAAGTCTCTGTATCTCTACTTTTGCAACAGGATTAGTAATATTAATTAATAACGTCTTTCTATTATGAAAATAATTGTGTTACTGATTTCATAATCGATTATAAACATTTGTAAAACAAAATAGTTCAATTATAGCAATCATTCATAATCGCCCACCGCTGATATAAAGTGAAGGCCTTAATTAGTAGCCTAGATACCACCAGAATTTTTAAACAATTGATAAAGCTTATGGCAAGTATTCCTTGACATTATCTGCTGATAGCATAGTCTTATAGGCAGATAATAAGCTGATTCAGGAATGTGCAATTTTTTGGGAATTTCTTTTAAATATTGACTTGAATAGATGAAATTCCCGTGAAGTATTGTAATTAATGCCTAATAGAAAAGTATGAAATTATAGATGATAGTATCATTGAGTTTATGCGATTGAACAAGTTTCTGAATTTTATTTCTGGGTAGCATGTTTACAAGTACGGATGATGGAGTGGTCAAAGAAACAAACTTTATTAGCAATATAAAAATTAAATCCCGGCTATCTTAATGTAATTAAGATATCCTTTTAACACTTTTATAATCGTCTCGCAAGTATCAGTAATGCATTGACTACTATTTGCCTTTGATATCCTGTAATACTTTGGTGGAAACGAGTGGATATACATGTAGACAACTAGTAGTTGACAAACAATTTTATCAGACAAGTTTCATACAACTTTTGTCCTCGACAAGTGTAGAAGGGGTTGGTAATTTAATCTATACTAATATTATAAAGCTGCAGTGGTTGTTTGTTTGTTTGTTTGTTTGAACGCGCTAATCTCTGGTACTACTGGTCCGATTTCAATGATTCTTTCAGTGTTGGGTAGTCCATTTATCGAGGAAGGCTATAGGCTATGTTTTTTTAGGGATTTCAATTTTAGCGATCCGTAATAAAATTGCTATTTGGTAACACAAGGTGTAAAATCGAAAACCTATTTTTGCGTGCGCTGCAAAAACTATTGACAATAGAACAAAATGATACAGGCTATAATATAGGCAATATTTTATTACTTATAAAACTATCGCGTGAATTATACTTTATATGGCAAAACAACGTTTGCCGGGTCAGCTAGTACATTATAAAACTGTTACATCTGTATTTTAAAGTTTTCAGTGTCCCCTTACAATACACAATAAGTAATGCATTCTCGATTTTATTTTTTCGGAGAGGAGGAAAATACATTTACGTGTTGAAGGGAGGAAGTTTCGGGGTCTTATGTCGGACTCCGTTTGCGCGAACACCCCCTACCATCTAAAAACCTCCTCTATGCTGTCAGCCCTGAAGGCTTTTACAGCGACATCGGACGTGGTCCGTGGAAGCCGCAAAGATTATGCAACAAAAGTCGCGGGGCGTCTCTTATGGAGACTGGAACCTCGGACCGGCTGTGTGCTCGTTGGGATGGCTTATATAAGGCACGACCGTGTACCGTGATGATGCTATCAACGATCTTTAGTTAACTTACACGAATAAGTTAACTAAAAATCTGGATAGTATATTAGTTATTTATAATCAGTGATAATAATGTGAAATAACATTACTAACACAGTAATTAGTTATTTAGATAAATGTAATTATTAATTGGGATATCTTATGCCAATTCATGACGTTGGTAGCGCTCATTAACATCAAGCTGAGAAAAGTTTTATAATTTAGTATTTTGAAAACGTTGCATACAACTTGTATTTGAAATTTGCTGCATTAGATTATTATATGTAAACGAGGGGTAATTGAATAAATTTAATTGACTTTGACTATGTGAATTCGAAATTGAAAATATTTTGTCAAAGACGTTTATATGGTAAAGATACTTTAAACCACCATGACTTTCATAATGATACCACAAATTTGGAATGGAATAAGCGTTCTTCTCTGGTCTGAGGCATAAGTTTTCGAATGGATGGTAGGTTTTGACGTTCAATAAGTGATTATTAAATCTTATTTTGAATTAAAATATTTGAGTTTGAATAGCCACACTTCACCAATCACAGTGAGAGCAGACGTAGAAAGAGTTCTCCTATTATTATTTTGAGTCTATGGTCATAATTACAAAATGTCTTTTACGAATTCGTAGTGATGGTGGCTGGCTTCCTTGCGGACATAGCTTCATAAATTACGATTTTATTGTAAAGTTTAAACTGTTCTCATTCAAGAAAACAATAGTTTTATAGTGTATTAAGTGCCCGATAATAATTACTTCACAATCGGTAAGTGAAAAGTGGTTAGATGTGAATTTTAAGCGCGCTACCGGTACATACTCTACACGTGGTTATAGTGCAAACCGCGTATAACTTAGCAGTTTTATGTGGCAATTTTCACAGCGCCCTTGTTAAAGTTTTATTTATTATTTGATAATTCATGTTATCTCGCTTATTTTTAACTTAAGTTGGTTATAGAACGTGGTTACCTGACTTGAAATTTCTCTTCTCATTCCGTCAGGTTGCTGGGCTTATACAGTATAATTTTCGTATAGTTGCTTTTAATTTAAACAAAAAGTACTTTAATAATTAAGGTGTGGTAAGTCTGTAGTGAAACAATCTTCGTAAGTTTCTGAATTTCATGCTATCTATAACTTAACTTTCATTTTCCTTTTTTTTGTCGTGACGTAGTGTAATGTCGTACCATCACTGGTAAAACCACTAAAGGTGTCTTTACACTCAATTGACTTTGTTATTTGTAGCTTTTATTCTATGTTCAAACTAAATTTGCGGCCAGGCTTTACCTCAGTTGTTTGCAGTGCCACTAATGTTTTAAGTGAAATAGTGGTAGAGACAGCTAATGTAATTATAATGTACTTAAAATTTAATATGATTTCCCTTATGGGAAATCATATATCAAAAGTACATAACTTTGTTTTTGGTAATGGGATTCCTGTTAGGTTATACTCAATCTGAACTAAAATACTTCTTTTGTTTTAATTTTGATTCAGTTACAGAAGCTGATCAAATAAACAGTTTCATATTAACAGACTACCATTGTACTTTATCATAGTTTAGAGACACAAGTAAAACACCATCTGTTGTTGTGTTGTAAAGTTACGATTAATTTGCTTTGGGACTTTACTTTTTTAATTTGATTATTTGTCAAGGCAATGAGTTATGATGCAGGGGTGGGGTCATCTTCTATTTTAACATAGATTTGATAAGAACAGAAAATGATACAGAATATATTTAACAAAGAATAATATGAAATCCTATTCTCTTACCATTTTTTTGGTGTACTGATTTTTCTTTAACTTACTGGCCCTATTCACTCTGTTTTTTCTTAGAGTCCACCTACCTATCTGTTAGGCTAGCTATAATAATAACATTAATAATAAATTTATTCAATAAGGTGTAATTTGTACACTTATGAAATCAGTTTTGATACCATCTGTTCAAGAATCTACCATGAGGCCTCGTTCTGAAAAGAAACTGGCAAGAAACTCAACAAGTTTGATCTTCTAGTGCAGATGTTTTCAACCTGTTTTTACTGGTTTGCCGTTAAACTGGTTGTGTGGCGCTCCTCCACAGTGCAGTTTTCAAGGAGCTTTCTTCCACGTACTACAAAGCTGTGGAATGAGCTTCCTTATGAGGTGTTTACGGGACGATATGACATGGGTACCTTCAAAAAAAGCGTGTACACCTTCCTTAAAGGCTGGCAACACTCCCGTGATTCCTCTGGTGTTGCAAGAGATTGTGGGCGGCGGTGATCACTTAACAACAGGTGACTTGTACGCTCGTTTGTCCTCCTATTCTATAAAAAAAACAATTGATGAACAAAAAGTGTACTGTTGTACCAAAAGGTTTAAATGGCCTGCTCTAGTGGATTGAAACCTTAAAGTTTTCATAGAATCCAGACATTTTTATTGTCTATACATAACTAAGCTTTATAAGACACTACATTACAATTTGGTTAATATGAAGTTTAAATTTATATAACACAATTAGTTACATGATGTGGGAATTCATTATATATTAATGTCTTATTTCAACTTTTGCTGCTCCTAATATTAAATTAATTTAGTGAATTTATACATATTATGAATGAAATTACTATGATTTTGTAATGTGGACAGCTGGGTGGGGTCTGTGTCTGTCTTATTTGCATGCAGTCATGCAGTGCATTAAAATAGACCGAAGAACTCTTGCATATGAGTGGAACTTCAGCTACTTATGACATGAAATATTGTAATACTCTATAACACTAGCATTTTACCAGTGGGAGGCTCCTTTGTACAGGATGCCGGCTAGATTATGGGTACCACAACGGCGCCTATTTCTGCTTTCTGAAGTGTGTCGTAGCTAGTGAAATCACTGGGTAAATGAGACTTAACATCTCGTCTCAAGGTGATCAATTACCATCAGCTGAACATTCTGCTCGTCTTGTCCCTTATTTTAATTAAAAAAAAAAAACATAGTTTTATTTTAAATTGAGCCAGGCTTCTGAGCTTCCTCAAGGTTCTCGTAGGGCTAACACTAAACTACACTAGGGATGTAATTACTCACTATTACTTGACGTGGAGCCTTTCTATTGTATAAAATGTGTTGCTTATCTATGTTAATACAGAAACTAGAGTGAAGCAATATATTTTTTTTTTTACATTATTTGTTATATTGTTGAAAAGTTTTTTTTAAAACTTCCTATAAATGTTATATACCAAAATATAAATTTGTACAATTTAGTTAACCTTTTTTTTTGTCTTATCTTACATGACATAACATGCTTTGGTGTTGTGTCTCCGAAGCAGACTAGTGCACATAACCTCTTATTTAGCTGCCCTAGACCATGTTCAGTTAAAATAACATAAATGATATGTTGCTAATGATTGCAATTAATACAATTTAGGTATAAAAACATGGAGAATGGATGTGCTTTTATTTTATGGAATAGCAGGACAAACAAGCGTACGGGTCACCTTGTGTTAAGTGATCACCGCCGCCCACATTATCTTGCAACACCAGAGGAATCACAAGAGTGTTGTCGGCCTTTAAGGAAGGTGTACACGCTTTTTTTTAAGGTACTCATGTCATATAGTCCCGGAAACACCGCACAAGGAAGCTCATTCCACAGCTTTGTAGTACAAGGAAGAAAGCTCCTTGAAAACCACACTATGGAGAACTGCCACACATCCAGATGGCGGGGACAATATCCCAACTTGTGGCGTGTCGTGGAAGAAACAAAGGTGGAATTCGGCGGCAGGACATTGCTGACAGCATTGCTTATTTTTTTGAAGTTACCATGCTATTTTTTTATAATTTGACACAACTTAAATACATCTGATAAGTTTCAAAGTGACTTACATGACCCACTAGAAATCATGGATACTCAATCATTGCTGTTTTTATTTATGATCTGATTGAAAAATTTAATTCAACAATTTGTGTACTTAATTTTATAAGAAAAGAAAACATCTGGTAATAATTATTCCATTCTATTCTTTATATTGTGGCTTTTGTTGTAAGGTCACCACAATTGAGCAAATGACATGTTTCAGTAGACCACCAAGCTTGGCTTATTCTTATGTAAATTTCACAGTTTTAATTTATTCATATCCAATTAGTTTTCATTTAATACTGGGTGGCCGAGAAGTTGACGTCCAAAGCTAAAATTTGAATTTGGCTCATTTTACTGGCCAATGTTCTGGGAAGTATTTAAAAATAGAAGCCATAGGCCATTTTATTTTATTTTTTGATACCTTGAACATTTTCATGAATTTAGTTTGAGCAGTTATCTTGAACTTACTACTCAATTGTAAACTAGTTCCGCATTGTCTAAACTATCCATAGTGTCTAATGTGGTTATTGCAACTGTACTCAACAATAAAATTAACTAAAAGTGTTAAAAAAGAATTAGAAAAAAGTCCTAAACCACTATTAGGTGAAAAAAGCGGATAAAAGAGAAAAAAAATTATTATATCCTAAACTACGCAAAATCGTAGAACATACATAGGGGTGATTCAGATACTCATCACCATGTGGCTTTCAAATTTTAGCTTTGGACATCAACTTCTCGGCCACCCTGTATATAATTAAATCATTTTCAAAGTAATAATTTATTCATATAGACTTAGTTTTCATCTAATATATTTTTTAATGAGTTCAAATCAAAGTTTAAATGTACTCATACCAGATCTCACACACACATGCATTTCTATTAATGTGGAGTACTATTATGTATTTATTACATACCTACATAATTTTATATATGAATTTGAAAAACATCAAAATGTAACATTTTAAATCAAAGAACTTAAGAGGCTCTCTTAATTAAGTCTCCATTCTCTTGCGAATCCTAATATGTGATATCTTGTGATTGCGGTAAAAATTTATGATTAGTTTAATATTATGTTATTGTAAATTACCATGCATTTTAATTAATCTTTTATCTCATTAAAACTCATCTCATAATTCTGGCATATCTAAATTGTGCCCAAAATAATTAAATACCTCATATTATGTATATTAAAAATGAATAAAAAAAAACAAATAATTGATCAAGTGCCTGCATGGTTTGTCAAGCACAGCACCAACAATATGACTTTATCAATTCTATAACATCAATGATTTTATAGTGTAATATCCACCTCAAAATTTCCCATAAACTCGTCATATTACAACTCATTCACATGATGTATATGATAAGGCCCTTGTTATGATTTATTTAAATTCGTATTTCTTTTATTGAAGTAGGCGTTACTTTGCGGAAATCCATAATTATATTAATGATTTGAGTTTTCTTTAGTGTTAATTTAAACTACTTTAAACAATTCGACACGTGTTTCGCCTCTACACGTCCTTAGGATGCCTCGTGCAGAGGCGAAACACGTGTCGAATTGTTTAAAGACAAATATTGGCGGAATTAACACTAAAGAAAACTCAAATCATTTATATTAGTATTTCTTTCCTAGAGGAATCTCGCAACCTACGTACTTATTTATTGTCATTGGGAATTTACACTCGAAACATTACAATCCTATTAATATTATAAATGTGAAAGTTTGTATGTCTGGATGTATGTTTAAACTTCTTTAACGCAAACACTACTGAATGGATTTTGATGAAACTTTGCAATAATATAGCTTACACACCAGAATAACATATAGGCTATACTTTATAAAAATATTGTATGAATTATCTATACATTTAAATAAAGTTGGAGTGTCTGTTTGTAATATTGAAATAACCGTTTTTTACTAAATGTACATTATGGATATATATATGGTACATGCACCAAAATAACATTATTTACAATTTTTGTCTGTCTGTCTGTTTGTTCCGGCTAATCCGGCGACTTTTTTTGGCAGGTAGCTGATGTAATAAGGAGTAACTTAGGCTACGGTTATTTTAGAAAAATAAAGTAATGTCCAAGAAACGGTCTAACTCTAAAAATAATTTATATGGCAAAACAACGTTTGCCGGGCCAGCTAGTATGTTATAAATAGTAACGTTTAATTGCAGGATATAAGTAATTTACGAGAACTTATAACATTCTAATTTATTTACGAACGCGTTTATTTGAAGGGTTTTTCTTGTCGATACGCAATCGCAGTTAAGTATCGAGTTTTATCAGTTACGCGATGACAGAACGAGAAAGCGATAGGTCGTTGCCCGTGAAGAGGTTTCAGATTGTCTCAATGAAACCACATTTTGTTCAACGAGGTCACTCGCGCAGTAGATACATAAAAATCACTCGAGGTTAGTGACATTAGTTCCCTGAATCAATGTGAATGATGCCGCCGATTAAATTCTATTTATTTCCTGAGAAATACGAAATGGTTAAAGTTGACACGACTAAAAGGTGAGGTGCGTAACGGAAGACGGAACGGTGGTTCGCTTTCTCGTCGGAATTTATTCGTACCACCCAGAAATAGCTCCAAGATGGCTGTCTGAATACATACTACTTAACTAAATTAGTAGGATGGTATTCGTTGAACCATAAAGGTCTGTCTCCAGATGGGGCCTCCTTCGTCCGTAAACAATTATATTATTGTTTATTTTTTATATTTAAACAGTTATTTATTACATTAAAATATGAAATGAGAGCTATAGACTTACAATATTCTATCGTAAGAACATCTCCAACGGAGATACAGGATAGAAAAGAAAAGGGAATCTGTTGTCACTGTACCCGATTTTGATTGACAGGTCGTAAACAATCAGCCACGCTTGGTGCTATTCTGTTCTATCCTCGCCCGCCATTTCACACACTCCACACCAGTGGGAGGATCCTTTGCACAGGAAGTCTGCTAGATTATGGGTACCACAACGGCGCCTATTTCTGCCGTTAACTGAAAACATCACTGTGTTTCGGTCTGAAGAACGCCGTAGTTAGTGAAATTACTGGGCAAATGAGACTTAACATCTATCGTCTCAAGGTGACGAGAGCAATTGTAGTGCCGCTTAGAATATTTGGGTTTTTCAAGAATCCTACTACAACTGCGCTTGTCACCTTGAGACATAAGATGTTAAGTCTCATTTGCCCAGTGATTTCACTAGCTACGTACGGCGCCCTTCAGACCGAAATACAGTAATGCTTAGACATTACTGCTCTACGGCAGAAATAGGCGCCGTTGTGGTTCCCATAATCTAGCCGGCTTTCGGTGGAAAGGAGCCCCCCTATGGTATAAAATTGTGACCAATTAGGACGACGCCGTCTGAAGAAGGAGAGGATTCTGTGTTTGAGAGTAATGTAATAAATACGAAAACATACGTAAAGTATTATTAATACGAATAAATATAAAATGTATGCGTGAGACTATAACAAGTCATATTGGCGACTAGGACAAGTGCAAGTTGAGCTCGCTGCGGCCGGTCAAGCTCCTCTTATCATTGTGTTGTGATTTGTAAATGTGGCTTTAATAGTCCCGACATCTTGCACTTTTCTTGCATTTGCAGATATTCCTTAATAATACAGAAAATTTAATGTTATAAAAAAGTTTTTTTTTTATTTATTAAAGGACAATCAACAGGTTACAATAATTAAACTAAACAAATGTGGTACATATTATTGCTAAATTGTAGACCTATTTAGCGATTGCAATAGCTTCCAAGAGATACTTGTCCGAAGGATGAAAAGAAGGGATACAAGATATTATTAAATCCATCAAGCTGTGACAGTCAACTAAATGGTTCTAGGGCCATGGACAAACAACATACAAATAAGAGTTAACTTAAAAATAAAATAACATAGAAATACAGCATACAATAATTAAATTCGTAGTTGTACACATTTTTTTTTGTAAGGACTGAGCGACACAACACCAGAGCACCAACTAAACGATAGTAAATACAATACTATGATCATGCCCAGCATTTTATGCGACTTTCCTTTAGTTCCATATAAATTATATAAGTTTCGTTTAATGGTGGGTTTGTATTGTTTCCAGAAATGAGTTCAAGCGTATGTTATAAGTGCAACCGCACTGGGCACTTCGCCCGGGAGTGCACACAGGGCGGTGTAGCTTCGCGCAACCCTGAGTTCAACCGGCAGCGCGAGAAGTGCTTCAAGTGCAACCGCACGGGGCACTTCGCGCGCGACTGCAAGGAGGAGGCTGACCGTTGCTACAGGTGAGTCCCAATGACAGGTGACAAGCTGCTCTCTGACACTTTTGACACAGTTCATGCTGGATGTCAATGTTGACAGTTGGGTCACGTGATTGGTCTAAGAATACGTCATCCGTTGCGGTGAGTGTTCTCAAACTATTTTCGAGTGAAACAACGCTATAGATGTGAGCGACACGACAATAACGATGAAGTAACGTAGTCTTAGGCCATCATGGGAAGAAAATACCTGGCGGGGAGTATATTATTCTTGCACATTCTTGAGAGAATGACAAGTGTTTTTGTGTAGGTATATTATTTACAAGTTTAGTGTGAGCCACGTAAATATTAATCTACCTTCAATATTGAAACAATTTTTAGTTTGTTTATTTTATGCCTAAGATTGGTTTATTTAAGTATAATTTATGTTTTTGTTAAATGTGTAAGCATTCTTATCCGTTGGAAAGAGCGGTCTTCCTAACACAGGTTCTGCGAACTTAAAAGGGAAGTCCATCAAATACTATTTACTAAAATGCTAAATAAATAAATTTTTGATTTGATTTTTTTTTATTTGATTATTATACTATGTATACATTTTAAACACTTAATGTGAACTGCGAGGTAGCCTCATGCTAGTAGATAGCCTATAACTAGTTTGCATGTATTTTCATTTTTACCATGTAATGTTTATCTGCAAGGACGGTTAAGAGCTGTCCAAGTAGTTTACTGTAATTCATTAATAAAAGTGTGGATAATGTGAGTAATACAACCACAAATCATGATGTAGTCACTTCGAGGTCAAAATATCAAATAGTTTTATTGGTAATCAATATTTATAAGTACACTTGGCCAGTGGTTCCCCCGCACATTATATACAGCCACTCTGGATCCTACATTGACCAAAAAATTCTTTGCGGCATCGCAATCACGTTTTGAAGATGATTTCACGGTGCCCTTCAAACATAAACCCAATACTGCTTGCACATTACTGCTTCTCGGCAGGAAAAGGTGCCGCTTTTGTACTCATGGACATTATATGTTAAATGTTATTATTACCTAGGAGTGACTGTTTAGAAGTCAATTCCGCTTTTTACATTTCCGGTGGGGCACAGGTATGACAAATTATGCAACATATTTTTTTAACTAATGAAGATGCTGAACAAATGAATGATTCATACTTTCATAGTGTTGCATTAATGCCCACATTCTGCGTACGATAGAAATAAATTCATAACATGTTTATTGCTTAGGCAATATCATGGAGATTATTTTGCCATATTAAATAAAATGAATAACAGTTCCTTGTTCGTAATCGAATTTGAATGAGTATTCACAAACACTTCACGAAGCAGTTCCATTAATGTCGTGTTTTGATTGCTTACAGATGTAACGGCACGGGGCACATAGCGCGTGAATGCGCGCAGAGCCCCGACGAGCCGTCGTGCTATAACTGCAACAAAACAGGGCATATCGCGCGAAATTGCCCCGAAGGCGGTCGGGAGAGCTCCAACCAGACCTGTTACAACTGTAACAAGTCGGGCCACATATCACGCAACTGCCCCGACGGCACCAAGACCTGCTACGTGTGCGGCAAGCCGGGTCACATCTCGCGCGACTGCGAGGAAGCCGAGCGGAACTAACCGCGCGGCCCGCTAGCTATATCAAACTCAACTATGTATATTATGATGCCACGCACGGACTGTAAGCAAAGGAGGCGTCTCGACGCGACATTAGTTTGTAAAGCCTGACGATACACGGAATAAGCAGCGACGGTGGAATGTGACGGAGAGACTGAGGATATGATGTTTGTATGTTGACTTGTTTGTATATAAGTCTCGAGCCCGGGCGCCCGCCCAACGTTAATGTTTGTTCGCGATCGTGAAGAAGTTGTGTTATTAAATCATTTAAATAATCGTGATTGAACTATTGATGAGGTAGCGTTACAGTTTTTAGCATTACAGAGTATATATTTAATATATTTTGTACAGATTTATTTGTCAAAAGATAAATTGGTTGCTGGCGTATGATGAGTTTTCAATGTTGTGAGAAGGTGGAGGACCCTAGAACCCTAGCGGAGTATAAGTGTGGTTGTCGAGTAGGTGATCCCCTACCCCTGTGTCGATCATGTATAATAATCTCCAACGAAGCTGACTTAATCGTATCACTTGTCATTGATTCAACTATTTTTATTATAATTCCTTTGTTTATGAGGTCCTGCTGACTTGTGCACATTTCAGTGGTTAATTAGAATTTCAATAATCAGAATATTTTTTATTTTGTTATTCCCTTACAATGTGTCGATATTGTTTTGGTAAATATCTATAGATTATCAGTTCTCAGTGGATAATAAAAACCTTGCCTTATATAACACAAGTTTCCATGTTCCCTTATCATATTATTATTTTTATTTATCACCTTATTTATAACATGTTATTAATATAAAGGTCAAATTATGTGTATACAACATTTACATTCCCATATTAATTTAGACTGTAGAGTATATAAAAATTCCATACTGTAGAAAATAAAATTCCAATTCACAAACATGATTGTATCAACAAAAATTAAAATACACGACATTTTTTTTCATTGATATTATTTTATTGAGCCAATACTTGAGTATCAGGTATATAGTCAGAAATTATGTCATTACAGAGAAGTGGAAGATTGTCATCAAATTTGCTCACTTGACAATTGGCATCCTTTGAAGTCCCAAATTGTCTTCATCATTTCGGTGGGTACTTTTTAATTATAATGTTACTCTCCCTACCTTAAAATAAGTTTTGAAGGTCGAGCCAATAAAACGTCGTCTTTACAATAAGCGGTTTATTAGAATTTACAATTACTTCTCACATTAATTCACTTAATGTACGAATATGGTATTAGAAGGCAACCATGCCAGGCGACTGTTGAAGCTCGACTGGCTTGCTGATCGTTTGTGTTAAAAACGTTTGTAACCGATTGACAGCTTACTGATCAAAGAGGAGGTTAAGTTGTCAGGAGGCAGATTAGAGAGAACCGACACTGTCTATGGAATTTAAGTAGAGTAGACTTATGGTTTTAATATTTGTAACATAAGGGAGTCAAGTACCATGGTGTGGAAGTTTTTAAATTACTGAGCTAAAATGCTTATACTGTACATGTATGCTATGTGAAGCGTTTTTAACTACCCATGTAAATTATAGATGAAACTATTACGGCGATCTAGCGATGTATGTTTTAACCTTTAAATAATTTTGTATGTTTGATTCTTGATTCATTTTCAAAGCTTATAAAGATTGTTAGTAGCTAGATACTCGTGGACAGCATACAACGCAATTGAGTGGAGATGCTGCTGTGTGGTCTCTTCCGATCGTAAGGAATCAAGAACGATGATATATGTAATTAAGAAAAAAAAGTGTCATCTTTTGTTTCAAAGTGACGAGTGCAATTTTTACACCATTCAGAATTTTTGGTTTTTCAATCATTTGAGCGACGCTGCATGGTAATGGGTTGGGTGTATCAGTTACCATTAGATGAACATCTTGCCCGTTTAGAAAAATAATATTTTTTCATAAAAATACAATATTTTCCCTTCATTGAACATTAAAAACATTATAACACACGACTAATTGTGTTATGAGCAGTAGAGCCACTAATACGGATTTTTTTTAAAGAATGAATGAGGTTGAGGTTAAGTACATGTGGTTAATACTAACTTTTTTGACAAATTTGAATTCCGAAGCATATTCAAGTATTGTATCTATTTGCCTCTGACTCACAATGAAAAATATATAATACATTATTGTTGTTCTGTTAGCATATTGCCAATGTTTACATAGGTGGTAAGTATTATAACCTTGACAAAACTGTATCATTGTAATATCAAGCATTGTAGGCCCTGACACGAATGTTAAGCAGTGAGCGAACGAATATGTATGTTGAGAGCCATACGATGTGATCCGAGCTTGTCTCCTTATTTCAAACTTACACAATTCAATTCAATGACACCGCCCAAGACCATGCCAGGGCCTATGTTTAGTAAAAAAATAGAAAACTGTTGAACTATAGCTCGGGCGGTAGGGTTTGGTAGTCTGCCGTGCTCTTAAATAGGTTCGTTTACCATTGAGGTCTTTACGAAGTATGAAGGCAAGTGTTTACAGTCCATTGTCATTGTCGTGTCACTCCGCTTGAAAACAAACAGCGGTTTTGTCACCCAATATACTATCTACAGATACCAGTGGGAGGCTCCTTTGCACAGGATGCCGGCTAGTTTATGGGTACTACACCGGGCTTTTTTCTGCCGTGAAGCAGTAATGTGTAAACATTACTGTGTTTCGGTCTGAAGGTCGCCGAAGCTAGTAAAATTACTGGGCAAATGAGACTTAACATCTTATGTCTCAAGGTGACCAGCGCAATTGTTGTGCCGCTCAGAATTTTTGGGTTTTTCACTGCATTGTAATGGGCAGGGCGTATCAATTTCCACCAGCTGAACGTCTTGCTCGTCTCGACCCTTTTTTCATAAAAAAAGATAGAGATAAATTACTACCTTCTACTGTCAGTAATTGGCTGTCAATAATCTGAATCTGTCCCAATATACCTGATAAGTGCCATCTTCATCATTCTTATCGCCTTATATTGGGACGCGTGAAATGAAAATTCCATACTTCTATCGCTGGTAAGCTATACATTGACAGACAGCGTGTACGGATAAGGTGAGTTACCTTCGATAAGTTTATTGGGACAGCAAAGTCAACGATAGTTACGATTTTTATCGCAAGTAAGAGATAGACTGAATATTGGGAATGGCCGTTAGTCGCTGTTTTTTTTGATCGGAGTAAAAGTCTTCTCAAACACGGAGAAGCTTAAAAAAGATAAGCAAAACATTGCACCTACCAGATTAGACAAGGTAGGTAGGTACATAGGAATTATTTTGTTATGTCATCGTGCGAGTTGTAAGCTACATATCTTTGTCAAATTGGTCCTAGATCTTACAACTAAAAGTAAATAGCGGCTGCCTTCTTCTGTGCAGGTGTTAGTCCTTAGTTGGTATCCAATACGTTAGTGGAACTAGATCCTAGTGTATATCTAAGTCAACCGTAGTTGTGAACTCAACACAACTAAAAATGAATCTTATTAGCGGGATTCTAAAGTTTCTTAAATTACCTGTTTCTTAAATTATAGATGTCACTGCCTCAGTGACTCTCGATTCTGTGCCCATGCGGTGATGTGCGTAAAAATGTATATCCGCGAATATGAATACGAATTTTCATATTATGACATGAATGTACTCTTGCAATCATTTTTCTTTCTGTACATACTTAAATTTAATTACAATCATTATTATAACATTATTTTGTAAAGTTACGTAAAGGTTATCTCTTTTATGTATTCTTGTAATTGATAAATTTATGCATATGTCTAATATTTCATGTTAATTTCGTAATAAAGATAGACTAAAATAACTAGGTACCTTCTAACTCATTACGGCAATCCACCACAATATTGAATACTAAGTATGTGCAATATTTACAAAATATTATATTTGATGAATGTGACTTTTATCCTTAAAAGAGCTACATGTGCGTTATCTTGGCCTACACCTAGAGAAACGTCTCACATGGCAAAAACATCTTCACTAAAAGGAAACAATTAGGAAGCAAACCGCATTGGCTTATTGGACGTAAGTCACAGCTTTCACTTAAAAACAAGGTACTGCTAAACAAGGCAATTCTGAAACCCATCTGGACATACGGTATACAGCTATGGTGTACCGCATCACACTCAAATATTGAAATAATCCAACGATTTCAGAATAAAACACTACGCTTAATAGCCAATGCTCCATGGTTTGTACCAAATGATCTATTACACCATGACCTCGGAATACCAACAGTCAAGGATGAGATAAAAAAATTCGCTAAGACAGACAATCACCCTAACATACTAGCAAAAGCCCTAATGAACAAAAGAACGAAAGTATCAAGAAGACTGAAGCGCGAAATACCCCAAGATCTACTAACTAGCCATCCAGATGCTTAATTATGGAAATTGGGTATGGCATAGGCCATTCTCCAAGCAAGCCAATAAATATACCAGTAGGACACACATATTATTGAATGTCCCAGCGAAGGAGACAGATTATAATAAAATTAATACAAAAAAATATTTGAAATAATACAATCTTATTTTTAAAATTAAAAAGTATCCATCAAATTATTGTAACGGATATTTATCTTTCTCCCTCAGATATTAATTCATTATTAACTTGAGATATGAGAACAATAATCCGTTATGTACTATTTCCGGGCCCATTATTTTGATAGCTACTAGTAGCGAACTGAGATAGAAGTATTGTAAAAGTGCGGTCATAGATTCATCAAATTGGTCGGATGGAGAAACCATTTTTGTTCAAGAGAACTGAGATGATCCAAACGTCTTTATCCAGAACAACGGTACACTTTTATTATTTATTTTACGGTCAGTACCACTACGATGCACTTTGATATCAAAGTAGGTAGTTAAATAATACTTTTCCAGCTCTCACGCACTGATTGTTGTTTGGAGAAGGAATCCAGGGTCTGAGTAATACACACGACTTAGGGTTCATACGCACTATGCGGTTACCCGCAATGCGGCTAGCCGTCCGGCTGACCGCAGGATGCGGTTGCGAATGCGGCCTTCCGGATCGCGGGCAGCCGCATTCGCAACCGCAACGTGCGGTTGAAGAACCGTTGCGATTTGCGGTCATGTCGATCCATTTCAAAGATGGACGCGGTAGAAGTTGCAGCTATTTACTACATTTACACACGTTACGTAAAGAAGAAAAAACAAAGAAAGAAGTACTGGGTGCATCCTTATTTGCAAACACGGGATGAGAGCAAGCATTTTGCAATATTTTTCGAAGAACTAAAAAAATATGAAGATAAGTTTTTCGGATTTACTAGAATGAGCATAAAAACGTTTGAAGAATTATTGAACATTCTAAAAACATTTATAACGAAGCAAGACACACAATTTCGCAATAGTATTAAACCGGAAGCAAAGTTAATAATAGTGCTACGGTAAGTAAAATACATATTTATAATTCAATTTTTATTCAAATAATGAAGGTAAGTACACATTTCAAGCATCATCGTCAGTGATGGAATTAAAAAGTTCCAGATAATCACTATCCTGAGATTTTTCGCTTTGAGTTGAAATTGGCGATTGTGCATTCGTCGGACTCCTCACAATTTCTTGAGACGTGTCTCGTCCAAACTCCGAAGACTGCACAGGCTGCATGTAGACATTACTTCCTGAATACTGTGCCGTTTGATATCCATGATGGGTATTCCCTCGTCCAACCTCCGAGAAGTTTGTACGGTGAGAATAGGGACTATTACCAGAATAATGTGACGTTTGATATCCCCGGTAAGAATTAGGTCTTGGATAATCAATGTTCGAATAATTGAAAATTTGCGCATCTTTAATTACCTTTAAAATATCTAATTTACTTTGCATTTGCATATGTTCTGGATTTTTTTTAAATTCTTTTACTAGAGACAAGAAAAACAGGCGATCCTCGTCATCTTCAACACTCTTTCTTTCTAAATTTCTATTCAAGGCCCCGACTAACTCTCTACCGATAAGATCATCACTATTATTTTTCTTGCTTCTCTTTGGTGTCCATGAAGTATTTGATGGAAGTGTTTCTTCATTTTGCATAGCTGTGTTACCATCTTCATTTTCTGTAGTTACATTGCCCGTTGTGCTATTGACAGTTACAGTATCTTTTAAAAATAACAAACTATCGTAGAAAACATATGAAGTCTTTTTTTTTGCCGCTGATCCGCTCTTAGTCTCTTTCGCTTTATGGGCCTTCACAAAACAGTCGCGAATATTTCTCCATTTTTTTTGAATACTCAAACCTAAAAAAAAACATTGTTTCAGATATTTGGCGTCAGGCTGTTCATTCGCAGAATTGCATTATATGTTTAAGATTGGAATTAGTACTATCGCCGAAATAGTTCGAGAAGTATGTGCAGCTATATGGTTTTGCTTAAAAAATATATGCCTACCACAAACAACCAAAGATATGTGGCTTCAAATTGCAAATGGTCTCTCTACTAGAGCACATTTTCCGAACTGTATAGGTGCTTGTGACGGAAAACATATTAGAATTATAGCACCTAACAATAGTGGATCAATGTGCTTCAATTATAAAGGATATTTTTCTTTGGTATTGCTAGCAATTTGTGACAGCAGCTACAAATTTGTGATGATTGATGTTGGAGCATATGGAAGATTCGGTGACTCAGCAATATTTCAAAACTCAAACTTTTATAAAAAAATTCAAGAGAACCGCTTGAACATTCCTGAACCAGCACCTATTTCAGGAAACAATGCAACTTGTTTTCCCTTCCTTTTTGTAGGAGACGAGGCATTTGCTTTAAGTACGAGTATGATGCGCCCTTATCCGAGAAATAATTTAAATATTACAAAAAGAACATTCAATTATAGGCTGTGTGTGGCTAGACGTTACATTGAATGTACTTTTGGCATACTTGCGAATAAGTGGCGCATTTTTCACAGACCAATTAATGTTCACATCGATTTAGTTAGTGATATTATTAAATCTGCTTGCATTTTACACAACTTTGTAAGAGACATAGACGGATATTCTTTTAGAGACTCATTAAGTAATCCACTAACTGAAACTATTACTCGAGATAACGTGCGAAGAAACAATAGAACTGCTTTCGGATATCGAGAATTATTTGCAGAATATTTTATGCATGAAGGGAGGGTAAAATGGCAGGATAATTACATTTAAATAAAATTTTGATAATTACCTAGTTTTTGTTTTTCCTCCTTTGTCAATTCCGTACCGTGATAAATATGCACTAACTCTTCCCATGCTCTTTGTTTTAATATTCTATCAGAATACTCTGGTAATTTGGTGTTCCAAATTGCTGGCCGACTCTGGATTTCGATGATAAATTTTTCGGTATCGAATTCCATTTTACCAAACGTAACCACGTGCACACACTCACTCAATGGCGGGCAGCCGCAGACTGAGCCGCACAGTGCGTATAGCAACCGTCCGGGTAGCCGTCACTCGGGCCGCAGCCCTCCGAGCGACCGGAGCGGTCTGCGGGTAGCCGGTTCGCAGTGCGCATAGAAATGAATATTACGTACATATTTGTGCTTGCGGTCAGCCGCACGGCTAGCCGCATTGCGGGTAACCGCATAGTGCGTATGAACCCTTAAGGCCGGACCGCATTACCGCGGCGCTGCGCTTCGCGTCGTTTCACCTCGCTAGATGGTACCTATCGCACTACAACTGCAGTAAGCGGCAGCTCGCGTCATTTCTATAGCAGTCCGCGTGCGAGCAACATTACAAGATGAGCGATAGTGACGAGGATTTGGTCATTATTTCTTTAATGTATGTAGAAGAAGAATCAATTATGGAAGAGAAAAAAAAATAAGATGTCAAAGTCAAATAAACTTTATTCAATTAGGCTTAAACTAAGCGCTTATGAATCTTCACTCTAAATATTTTTTTAAATTACTGAATCTACCATAATGTTCGGAAATATTATATTCTCTTGAGAAAAAACACAACGGCTACACTTTTAATTCAATAGAGTTTTTTATAATCGCTTTAATATACAAAATAAATTAGTTTGTTAGGGTATGCAATGCATCCAATATATGAATAAAATAAAATTAATAATTAATCAAAAAAAATACTAATTAAATTTTATTTTATTTAGTTATTAAAATTAATTAATTATAAGACAAAATTCTATAAACTTAACAGTATGCATACTGAAGCGACGCGCCGCTTACTGTGTCGCACTGAGCGTCGCGCCGCTGCGCGTCAAATTTATTCTCTCGGAGGCAACACTGCCGCGACGTGCAGTGCAGCGCCGCGCTAATGCGTTCTGGCCTTTAGATTGACATAATTTATTCTAACTTAACAATATCAATAACGTGTACAATCTGAGTCATAACTTAGATACTCGTCTTACACTTATCTCATCAGTTTTTAGGTCTTTCCGCTTTACAATTCATGTACCGACGTGCTCAAAACGCCCATCACTTTTTCGCCGCTTTTTTTTTTAAATAATTTTCAAATGAAATTGCGAAGGAATATTAATGCAAACAAATTTGCATCAAAAGGCTCATCACATCATCTATACATCAATTAAAAAAACTTATTGATTTACATATTTTACACACTTCCTTTTATGCATAACTATTACTAATTGTTGTACTATAGTTATAGGAACTGCCTAGTTCAATGGATGTCGAACTACTTAGGGATTTACTGATGTGGGAGCAGCGAGAGTCACGCTGTCCTATTACATAATATGACGAAACAGCAAACAGGCTGATAATACTTGGTCTCGCAATTCCGAACGATTGCAATTTTGAGGACGGAAGGTACAGTGTTGCTCAGCTGGGAACATTTTAAGAGTGAGACGGCAGCAATGCTAGTGGAGAATACTACAAAATATATCTCCAATTTGATCCAATTTGTAGTGCACCCCACTACAGCATCAGGTCGAAGCATTTAACTGCGTAGAATGCAGACCCGCTCGAATCGTCGGCCAATACTCTGGAACGTTGGACAGTTGCTGACCGCTGTGACGGTCTTTGGGAACCTCTATATAGTCGTTATATTTTACGGTATTGATTAATACCGTAAAATATAACTTGTCGTTTAAGGGAGTCATAGAAGCTAAATATGGCAATATAACGCTCAGGTTAGCTAGCCTAACGGCTAGAGGTAAAATAACTGTGAACGCACTGTAAATACCTTGGTAATTTAGCTCCGACAATTTTATGAAAAAAAAAACTTTGTGTCAGCTCCGACGCACGACTGGGACTTACTCCTCAAGAACGATTGTCTTTGAACAGGTACTAAACAAAATCAAATTCAATGGAGTCGGTTACAAACAGACATACAGCAGAAGCTAATAAAAGCGTATAAATTAAAAAAGATCGAGATGATATTATGTAAGGGTAAATAAACGCATTAATGAAAATTCTTAAAGAATATATATATTTTTATTTTATTTACATTTTTACGACTATTCGGTGGATATTATATATCAAATATTTTACATTTAAGTAGATCTTACATGATTACATCATTATAATTTTAATATCGAATCATTAATTATCATAACTGAATCTACAAAAATAGTTACCTAATAGAAAATAAATTATAATAACTGTAAAAGAATTATAGATATTAAAAAAATTAAATAATAGGTTAGGTTAAAAACTTTCTTCCATAATTTATAGAATTTTCACTTACCTTTATGAAAGTTAATAAATCAATTTCAATAATATAATAAAGCTTCAAAATACATGAAAGTGAAAGGAGCGCGAGAAATGATGCGCACCATTACGCGCGTTACTATGTCATTTGATGAGTAGGTTTTACTCTCCATATTTTTATCATACCGGGCGCCTTATATGATAATCGATTCGGAGTAAACTCCAAAAAAATCTGTTGTACGTGCTAGGTAGGTGCGTAGGTAGAATTGAAAACTTAACTAAGGCGAGGTAAATAGTACTTAATACGTAAGTATCCATCCCTATTCTAAAAAACACAACTAAAAAAGTTCTTACTTCAAAGAGTCCCGCGGTTTTTATTGCGTCTGTTCTTCTCAGGTTTGAGACAGGATGGGCATTTACGAATGGTGGTAGATTTTGACGTTCAATTCTCTTCAATAAGTAGCGGCTAGCATTCAATGAAACCATACCACACCATTATAAAATATAATGTACACAGTCAGAGACACTGGTAATACGTTCACACAGTTTCCTTAACGAATAAATTCAGTTTTTGCCGAATAAAGTGTCGCCACTTATTTTTGAATTATATAGATTTACTAGCAAACGTTGTATTGCCATGTAAAGTAAAAAAACATTTCATTAATTAAAATTTTTGTGTTTAAAAAATAAATGACCGATTCTCAGACCTATCAAATATATCATAAGTACATCAAATTTATCGTACTTATCGATTACCATCTTGCAACCCTATTGCGGATCTGTGGATGGAACCGAATAATATAAAAATCGTGATACAAAAATAGGTGGTGAATAAAGACAGGTAAAAGTTTAAAGCTGTGTGTATTTTTCAATACTGATTCTTAATAAAAAAAATTGTCAAAAAAAAAAGAAAAAATATATATTTAAGGGTGGGTCATCATTTTTCATATAAGGATATGAAAAATAGATGTTGGCTAATTCTCAGACCTACCCGATATGCACACAAATTTTCATACAAATCGGTTCAGCTGTTTCGGAGGAGTTTGGTAAGAAACACCGGGACACGATTATTTTATATATTAGACTAGCTGACCCAGCAAACGTTGTATTGCGATATAAAGTATTAAAAAATTTCGATGGTTAAAATTTTTAGGATATAAAAATAGATGACGACTGATTCTCAGACCTACCAAATATATCATTCATAAAATTTATCGTACTACAATAATCTTTATATTCGATTCCCATATTGCAACTCTATTGCGTGTCTGTGGATGGATTAGAATAATATCAAAATCGCGATACAAAAGTAAGTGTTGATCGTAGATGGGTGAAAATTTGAGGTTCTATGTATTTTTATATGCGAAATCATAATTAAACTAATTTAAAAATAATTTTTGGGGTTGACCACCCTTAACATTTAGGGGGATGAAAAAGATGTTTTCCGATTCTCCACCCTAGCCGATATGCACGCTAAGATTCACGAAAATCGGTCGAGCCGTTTCGGAGGAATTCAATTACGTACACCGTGACACGAGAATTTTATATATTAGAAGAATATAATAATAATAATATATCATTATTAAAAAGGTATGCACCCAGTTAAAATTACAATAATATATGTATAAAGCAAAATATTATAATACAATTAAATTTAAAAATTAAATAAATTAAAATACAATTCTGTATTCAGGTCTATTTATTTCCTATTAGCCTCCTGGTGCACTGAACGCCAATGCTTGTGAATTAAGCAATCAAGACACCCGGCCAGCGTGCTGACGATCTCATTCTTGGATTCTCGCAATCGGCTCCAGAAATGAAATGAATGATCGCAAAGAAATCCGGTACTCTACCTCAACGAACATGGCCGACGCGCTACAGTACCGAGACAACTTCATCAGGATACGGTACGCATCATTGTATTGCACCCTGATTATGAAGGAAGTAGACTAAGAATCAAGTCTTTGTAAGAGCTGTGTATTATAGCAAGTCACCACCATGGCACAGTTGACATATGTATCAGTATGGAAACTAAGCCTACTTGATTAAATATGTTACATGTTATATTCTTTTACTGAATTCAAAAAAGGAAGAGGGTTTTCAATTCGACTGTATTTTTTGGAATAAAGTTTCATGTGGGGCGTTGTGGAGGTATACCTGTTACGAACATATTTTGCCGGCTAAGGTAGAGAGCGTAAGATTTTTGAAATATATATAAAGCTAATACTTTTTAAAACACATTTTCGAACGTTTGCAGGAAGTTTCCGAACTGGTACATGTGTCCACTGTTACTATGGTGTTTTGTTAAGTAAACCAATCACTAACTAGCAGACCCATAATATATTCGTCAGATATTTTAAAACTTGTAAATAAATGTTTAACACATTTTAGCCATTTTACAATCATTGGTTGGTATGTAGAGTAAAATACAAATTATTTTGTCGTTAATAATTTAAAAAAAAGTAATCCGTCAACATTCATGTCACAAATCACAATGTCATGTGTCAATTAAAACGGTACACATGAGATCCTGTGATAATTGTTTTGTTTATTATTTTGTTAATTATTAAATACCTGTACAGAATATTTAATAAAGTAAAATATAAATTGTAAATGTTGTGCGTTGGTTAGGTAGTTTTAACTTTAAAGCTTTATTTTGTTTGTGTCCTGTTAGCGTAAATACTTGCACACTTTTGATCAATTTAAAAAGTATTTAAAATAAACAAATTGTTTATTTTAAATTGTATATTTTGTATATTGTATATATAAAATAATAAACGATCCTATAAAATGTTGGGAGAAAAGAGACCATGTAGTCCAAATAGTCATAAAGATGAAGAAAGCCCTGCAAAGCCTGAATCAGAAAAAGAAGATGATGGTGAAGATTGGATTGGTCCTATGCCTTCTGAAGCATCAAAACCCAAACTGAAGAAAAGAAAAGGTTTAACTGTTAGTCCACCCTTCATCTGTTATCGAAATAAATCAACAGCATTTACAGTAATTTTTTTTTTATATTTTACAGTTCTACAATTTGAATCATTGTATCTGGAGAACCTTCCTTGTTCTGAAACTTATGAGAGAAGTTATATGCATCGTGATGTTGTGACTCACATTGTTGTTACCAAAACCGATTTCATTGTAACAGCTAGTCAGGATGGCCATTTGAAATTCTGGAAAAAACAGGTACATTTTTACTAAAATAAAATTATTAACTCATAACTGGAATTACTATTTAATTAAATATAACTGGTATTACAGGTGAAAAAAGACATTTTTTATTTTATAATAACAACACTCAAATGGGTAAAGTGTTAAAGTGTTTAATAACTTGAGTAACAGTCTTATCAAAATTTTATAATTAAATTAATTACTTAACTTTATAGACTAGATTTAAGTCTTCCTCCAGACATGTTAATTAGTATTAATAATAGTAGTGTTTTAGATTGAATCACTAATGATATCTTGTAAAAAATGCTAAATGCCATTTAAATTTCTGCTTTGCAAATTCAGTTAATTTGTGGATTTTTATGGTCACTTATGTATATGATCACATGACTAGTTATCACACCAAGGATCTGTTTCATGTAAAGTAGTTCTTTCCATAAGATTATGTGAATTATTATCAAAGAGCTGTGCACCCAGCCCCACAGAACATCTGAGATCTTAAAATTGGTATTACGGCAGAATGGGAGCATATTCCCTGGGAGAACTCTTAAAAAACCTGGTCCAAAGCATGCCATGAAGAATTGCAGCAGTTTTTTCAGCCAGTGGAGGCTACACTCGATATTAATTTTTATTTTTTTAAGAACTACCTTATTTTTTTGTCGAAATGAGTAATTTCTTAAAAATCAAAATAAAATAAATTGAGTTTAACTTAATTAAAGAACAAAAGAGTTGTTACATTAGTAAATAATATTGATTTTATTTTGTTGCAGCAAATCCCTTTTACGACTGTTATTACTGTAATCTAATATCAATCAAGAGCCCATTTTTTTTTTCAAAAAAGTTTATGTTACACTATGATCTTGTTAATATAAGATCCTCTATGTTATAAGCATTTGATATTCTTATTTAAAGGTTCTACTTAGTAAGAAGTTTCGAGTTATTGTATATGCTCTGTTATTTCAGGATGAAGGTATAGAATTTGTGAAGCATTTCCGTAGTCACTTGGTACCAATTAGCCACATCTGCACAAATACTACAGGCTCACTGCTCTGTACAGTGTCCTCGGAGAAGACTGTGAAAGTATTTGATGTTGTGAACTTTGGTATGTTTAAATAATTTTATTTGCAAGGATGGATGGGTTTAGGTACTTATTAATTAATAACTAAATTGAATTTATTATTGAATTACACTATGGTCTCCTATTTTATGTCGTACGCGGCGTCTGGTGTTAGCGTCAACGTTTAATTCCGTGGCTTCCAACGTCTGGACGCAACACACTACGCGGGCGGTCAATACTTCTGGCGTGACGCAGGTGGCTCAGTGGCTACTCGCGAGCAGTCACGTGCGGTAGTGGTTTCGCGATGGATTTGGTGAAACTTTTAATGGTATATTTGTTACAAGAAGAAGAGGCACAAGACAAAACTTACTAGGAGATCCGACTGCATCACTAATTTTTTCCCATGCATATAAATATTGTTTTTATCATTCTTGTCACTTTTATCATACACTATAAAATTTTACTGATTCAATCATCAACTCATCCTTTCCTTTATCAAACCTCATCATTTTGTGTGCCGGGAGCGACGACCTTCACGCTGCAATGGTTGGAAATGACTAGAGACGCGGCGAATAGTGTTCGGATGCCGCGTACGGCGTCAACACGCCAGTGTCGACGTGTAAAAGAGACCACAACAGTACATTTATATAGTAAGCATTGTGACGCAGCGTACGGCATAAAATAGGAGACATAGACTAAGGCTACTCTTTATGACTAAATCTCAATTAAAATAAGGTAGGCCATTTGCAGATCTATTTGGACTTAAATAGACAAATAGTTTCTGGAAGACATTCCATTCCATTTCCAGATTTGGGATGCCAATTAGACCCTGATAACAACATACATATCATTTATTACTCTGTCTGTCAATGGGCTGTATTTCATAAACTATTTATGGTTAACGGTTGATATTATTGAGAGTGAAATTATGTTATTATATTTCTACAATAAAAATTAAATTATAAATACATAAAACAAACACGGTTTTTATCTACTTTACCTAATTTATTGTTTGGAATTTGTTTAATTAAGATTTAATATTGAAACAGTTTTATGCATAAAGTTATTGTAACAAAAATTTCACTTGACTTTGATACAAACTTTGACACTGATAAGCTATCCCCTGCTATTGGCCTTCTATCTTCTATGATCCATCACAATAATTGGACTTTCACCTTGAGAAATAAGATGTTAATTTATCATAAGCCATGCTGCTCAGGATTCTAGTAAAATCCCAAAACTTTGAGTGGCCCTTTCATTAGCCCAGTAATTTCAATAACTACATAACAGGCTATCCCTACCTCTGTGAAGCTGTTTATGTTGAGAGAATTCATATTATTATAGACATATTATTATTATATTCAATTCTTGGTGTATTTATTTAAAAAAATATGACAATTTTGTTGTTTAATAGAGAAAACAATTAATAAATGTCTGCTAAGGATTAATTTTAAATAATGGTATTTTCAGATATGATCAACATGATACCAATTGAGTTTGAGCCGTATTGTACTGAGTGGGTACACTCTGCCGGTGATCCCATATCTGCATTAGCTGTGTAAGTTTTTACGTCTGTTTTTTTTTATTGCATGACCCGTGTTCCACCTCACGATATGTGATCAGCCTACACTATCTTCATGAGGAACCACAAGAGTGTTGCCAACTTTATAAATGCAATAAAGATAAATGTGAATTCAAACACTGGAAACGGTTGGTATGTGAGGATTGCACATGGGGTATCTTAAAGACAACACAGTTCTACCTTTACTTGCTCCTAGACTCCTTTTTTTATGCTGTTTTAGTCTACGGTCAGGCCTTCTCCCTTTGTTTCGATAGCCGCCGACTATCTATGTGTTAGGTATACCAAAATATCGCTTGCCGACTGACCATAGCGAAAGCAATACTGTCTGTCGTTGATCAACTGGTGATCTTCTAGGTATACCAAGAGCTGGTTAATTATGCTCTCCATAGTTTTGGAGAGCAGGGAGATAATAACTATAGGCCTGCAGTTTGCCCGATCCGAACTGTCCTTTTTTTGGATCGGATCGACAAGGGCCGATATGCATGAGGGACTACGCCTTTTGAATATGAGTGCCGGAATATACGCGTTAGCACCGGCGTCGACTCTGTGGCACACGTTCTAAGCACGATTGGAGAAATGCCATCCGACCCGCTCGACTTCCTTACTTCCAACGAAAACAGAGCTCGCCTAACAGTTTTCTGTCTGAACTGTACTTCAGGCATAGAGCTCTGACACCGCGGGATGATCGGCGGTGTTTTTCCGTTGTCGTCAAGAGTCGAGTAGGAGACAAAAAGTATTTTGGTTGAATTGTATGTGATTGGACAGCAATAGAATTATAATGAACTTATTAAACTAGAAATGTCTTACATAGCCGTCCGGCGAGAACATGGTTGTATTGTCTGTAAAACATATGTATAATCGTATGTCGTGTTTAAGCAGTTAAAGTGTAAAGAAAGAGTAGGGGAAAGTGTAAAAAAAGAGTAGGAGAAAGTATAAAGAAGGAGGTAGGTAAGAGTAAAGATGTAGGAAGTATAAAGGCAGGGCGGTGTTGCGTAGGATAATAAACAATTGAACAGTACTGAACTTTTTAATAACAGTAAATACTGCTTTATAAGTAGTGTTAATAAAAATCTAAAGCAAGGTATAAATTAAAAGTTATTCACAAATTCACACACAGACGCACTTACACTATACCACACGCGCACTAATACCACGTCTTATTATAAATATTTGCAAATCCATTATTAGAAGTAAGTTCTACAATAGAATTATTATAATCTAATTTAGATTTAGTTCTGTTGATTTTGTGATGTATTAAATAAAAAATAAATAAACAATAAATGACCAATGTTATGAATTACTTCTAATATTCATTTTTCAGTTCGGAGAGGAGTAGTAACAAGATCCACATATTTGACGGCATGCAGACATCAGGGACGCCACTCCATACATTCACACACCACCAGAACGATGTTGCCACTATCAAATATAATTCTGTGTACGAAGTTGCAGTCTCCGTAGATAAGGTAGATAAATATACGGACCTTAAAGTAAATGCAAAAAGAGGTAGTGGGATTATTAGCAATCCTTAAGACAACTCTTCATAGTGGCCGAGTTCCGTGTGGCCCAAAAAGCTATCAGTTTGTCATGATTTTTTTCATCTGATAATCACCAGATTATATATTTCATTAAAATAACAGTAATTATCTCATTTGACTTGTATGAGTAACGAACGAAATGAAGGATTTGATATTCGGTAATCTTCGGTCATTTTAATTAAATTGTCCACGTTAGACATGGAGGTACAGTTTTTAGGCAGATCTTACCGAGCGCTCGAACTGAGAGGTTCTCTTGAAAATACTAGTGTATTCTAATAGTAACTTAGCAACATAGTATAAATGTATTTACATAAAGTAAGGTGGGTGGAATAAAGGCTGATTAAGCTATGATAGTTTTACCTAACAATATTTAGCTAGTCTCCACAGTGGGATTTAAAAAAGCTTTAAAGATTGTGAACGCATGTCTTAAGGCCAATGAAATGAGTGAGATAACCTAACATTTGGATTTTTCAGTTTTGTTGATAATGATAATGCTTTGGAGACTCTTGCTTCCTACGCTGAGGAACTCAAACTGGAGTAACCTCCAACTCTAGGTACGCCACACTGTCTTGTGTCGTACTTTTGACCTGCCCGGTTCTAACGCCAGTTTTTTGCTACTTCTGATGTGGACTATATCTTGATCTTCAATTAGGTCAACCCAGGGAAGTTCTTTTGACCACAACCTTTCCAATTGGCCAAACCAATATTTTACTAGAAGTAGTAAAACACAAATCTGTTATCCTAATACTTAAAAAAATATAGATTGTGTTTTCTTTGATTAACGCGAGTGTTACACATTTAAATAAAACACTTTTAAAGGATTAAAACGCGTGTAATTGTAACGGTTTTACATTAGATTTTTGCGTAAAAGTTACATTTTTATTTTAGTTAACCCGACATTTCAAGACTTTTCCAGATTTTGTTTTTGAAGTTTAGCGCCATTTATTTCCTCGGAGGTGTTATTTGCTGTACACAGATTGACTGGAGAGGCTTTGACTTATTTCATCTGCAGTCCCCCTGAAAACGAGACAATTACAGGCGTTTTAATTCCTTTAAAGTGTTTTATTTAAAAAATTATAGATTGGAAAGTTTTTGATATAAACATCTATAAAGCAATGTTATTATAAGCTCTTACGATTTTGTTTACAGGCTGGTATAATAGAATATTGGACTGGACCTAAACACGAATACCAGTTTCCCAAAAACATAAAATTCACATCGAAACTTGACACTGACCTGTTCGACTTTGTGAAGCACAAAACATATCCTACTGCTCTGGATTTCTCTCCAGATGGAAAGAAGATGGCATCCATTAGCTTTGATCGAAAGGTAATGTCTGCAGACCGATATGACATGTGTTGGAATAAGAACGCGTCTATTACTGGCCTGTTTTAACTTTGCATCTGTATTAAATTTAATTTTGTTAATTTATATTTTACAACAATAGCGCTTTCGTATAACAGTTTATCGATATATTTTTTTATTCACCGCCGCCCACATTCTCAATACCAGAGGAATCACGGGCACGTTACCGGCTCTTTGGAAAAGTGTACGCGTATCCATGTAGTTTCATCCTGGAAACAGCGCACAAGGAAGCTCATTCCATAGCTTGGTCATATCTGGAAGAAAGTTCCTTGAAAACCGCACTGTGGAAGAACGCCACACATCCAGATGGTGGGAAGGATATCCTAATTTGTTGCATTTCCTGCGAATGTCGAATTCGGCGGCAGGAATTAGGTGAAACAGCTCTTTAGAACACTCCCCGTGATAAATGCGATAGAAGACACACAATGAGGTCTCTATGCAACGCAAAGTGAGCTTATCGTTCACAGATCGCTGGGTTCCCGAAAATGCGAGCTGCTCTTCGTTGCACGCGGTCAAATGGATCAGGTCTCTACGTGCTCCAGACCAGATATGACAGTAATACTCCATATGTGGCCGGACCTACTCTTTGAAGAGCGCTGGAATGTGGGTCGGCTAGAAGTACCTAGTATATATTTTAATGATTAAGTGACGCCGGCGACCTGCGACGCTGAGGCAATGGAACATATTGAGTCAAAGCGACGTTTTAGTTTGTGTTTTGTAACTCATGCTGGGCGTCAACAACGTGGATAGTTTAAAAAGAGGCAAATACCGGGAAGAACATGTCCAGCGGAGATAGTGCAAGATAAAAAGGGAAGCTTATCTTTTCTTACTGTAACCGATTTTCAATGACAAGTCTCTTAGTTACTTAGTATTTTGAATATTAAACCACCAGCACCATTAAGCCACTCATTAACGGGGTGTCAGGTCGTCTAAACGCAGGTATATTCTATATATAGGTGTCTATGGTTCAAATTAATATAAGTGTATTCAGGTATCTTGGACCACAACGACATTCGTATGAAATGTTATGTATATTACAATCCATATTCATTCGGCTTTAAAATAACACGCCTAACGGCGCGCGCGTGACCTTGTGGGCGTGGTCTACTGACGACGTGCCGCTGTGACGATTTTTCATTATAAAATTGTTAGTATGCTTCAATTGAGACACTAAATTAATAAAAAGGGGTGTTTTAAAAACTAGATACATTAATTATAAAGTCAGCGTACTTTACATTATTTTTTTTAAATATATTTACAAATAATCTAATTGAAACTTATCTTTCAATCTGTGGTCTTAAATGTCTTCACATTTCAGAAAAAAAGTGCGTAACGAAATGACATAAATCATTCTGAATAAGTTTCCAACTATCTTCTTACACGATTATATTCATATTTTGTTGTTATATTATTTATACATTATGTTTTTTTAAATGTGATGTGTGAGTATTACTCTACCTATTTTTATACGCATTATATAAGCTTCACCTGTATGTTTGTAACCGACTTCTTTGGGCGCGATTTTGACCCACTTTAAACGGCTAGATTTCGTTCAAACTTTGTAGATTTATCGAGGACCGATGACATTACACTAATTTGACTAAAAAATGAAAAATAAATAATAGTTAAAAAAAAACTAAAAAGCACGCTTTATATAAAATTTAACTAAAAAATAGAAAATAAATTTTAAATGAAAATAGTGTAAAAAAATATATATTTTATTGTAAAAAAAGCGTGGGGTGCTTTTTAAGATATTATTAAAATAATAATTCTTCTACACCCCGCGCTTTTTTTTTACACTATTTTCAATTTAAATTTATTTTCTATATTTTAGTTGAATTTTATATAAAGCGTGCTTTTTAGTTTTTTTTTAACTATTATTTTTGTTCTGCAATTTTTTTGAAGATATGAAATTTATAAATTTTTCTTTTAGTTTGCTAATACAGTATAAATCACATGTTAAACACATGAGAGTGGAATCTGCTGTATTTCTTGGCATTACTCTTGATTCCAAATTGCAATGGGGCCCCCATATTGAAGGATTGGCGAATAGGCTTAGTTCTGCAGCATATGCAGTTACGAAAATTAGACGGTTAACTGACATAGATACGGCGAGATTAGTATATTTTAGTTATTTTCATAGTATTATGTCCTATGGTATATTGTTATGGGGCAGTGCGGCCGATATTAATACCATTTTTGTGCTGCAGAAGAGGGCTGTTCGCGCGATTTATAACCTAGGTCCTAAAGAATCATTAAGAGAAAAATTTAAAGAAATAAACATATTGACTGTTTCTTCTCAATACATTTTCGATAATGTTCTGTATGGTCATAAGCACATTGAGCAATTTTCTAGAAACTGACATTCATAATGTTTACACGATGAACAAACATAAACTTTTTATGCCTACTACTCGGTTGGGTCGAGTTAGTAAGTCTTTTTTTGGGCGATGTATATGCTTCTAAATAAATTGACTGACCCAAGTCTTACCAAACCTTATTTCCTCATGGGTAACAAAATTCACAGTTTCTCAATAAAAATTAATTCTGTCTGAACAGGTTAGAATTTTCCACTTCTTGACTGGGAAGCTGTTCAAAGTTCTTGATGAGAGCCTGCAGAGGTTTCAAGAGCTGCAGCATCAGACCCAGCAGTTGCCTAATATGGAGTTTGGCAGACGGTTAGTTGTGATGATACCACCTTTCTTTTTTGGCTCTGATATGTTAGCAAATCCTCATGTGCTATATTCGCTTGTTCATTTATCAAACTATAAACTGCTTTAATCAAACTAGAATATACTTAATTTTGTTAATTCTGGTGGCTCCACTTAATAATCATATTTCTTTCCTATTAAAAATACAAATCTTTTATCAACTCTTACATATTAACTGAATTTATTTATAAAAATTTTAGGTAATGCAAATCTGAGAAAAGAATCAGTTGATTAAATATATTTTTGTACTTCACACTGAGAAAGTTTGCTTGTAAATGAAAACAAATATTGTAGGATGGCTGCAGAACGTGATCTTGAAAAGTCCGAGGCGGCCCAGTTGGCGAACATAGTGTTCGACAGCAGCGGTCACTTCGTGGCGTACGCGACCATGCTGGGAGTGAAGCTGGTCAACATAACAACCAACAGGTGCGCGAGCATGCTGGG